>CM034312.1:14103579-14238024 GCA_019925795.1 Dendrobium chrysotoxum | reverse complement strand
ATTCTATAATTTATTTATTTATTTTAAGATAACTCTCTCTCTCTCTCTCTCTCTCTCTCTCTCTCTCTCTCTCTCTCTCTCTCTCTCTCTCTCTCTCTCTCTCTCTCTCTCTCTCTCTCTCTCGTGGTGTCTTTGATTTCATAGCAAGTTTTATTAGTAGGTCAAAATGTCTCCCACAATTAAAATAGAATTCAATAGGGAGAAAAATTTATAAGCATATGATTTTTAACTTGCATTCATTCAAAGAAGAGCAACATCACGATCATGAAAGATCTTAAGGTTTCATTTGGTGAATTTTTTAACTATTTTCTATCGCAGCTTTCTAGCATAAAAAATTATTGAAAGCAGGGAAAAAATAGCAAAAAGCTGTCACAAATGAAAATAAAAAGAGCTTTTAAAAGCCATAAATCAAATTGATATCAATACCTTTTACATCTACTTATAAATATAATAATAGCTATCATTTTATAGTTTAAAAGCCATATATATAGGTGTCAAAGAGGGATATGTGTATACAAGTGTGGGTAATCTACCATAAGAAGTTTTGAGGACATCTTAATGCATGAAGTTGAAGAATAGGAAAAACACCCCAAAACAAGAAAAACATAACAATCCTTTAGCTAGAAGTTCTCCATAAAGCCCCATCAAAGAGTAGGGACAATCATTATACGAAGTAGTAAAGTCAGTTATACACTTAATGAAGGCAAACATGACTACAACACAATAGAAAATCTAACCAAGAACATGGACTAATCTCATGGTTAAGAGAAAGGAATAAAATTTTGAGAGTGGACAAGATAGGCCACAAAAGTCATAGTTTTCATAATAGTAGTAATTGAATCCCTAATAAGCTAAGAACTCCTCAAGAAGCTCAATCTAAGGCCTTTGCTTGTTGGCAACCTTGGTGGCATCTTGTTCGATGGCTTTTTTTGCTTGTTGGTTTTCTTCTGTTGGATGCTTGGATTGTTGCTTCCAATGGATGGCCCTTGATTGACTGCGGGTGGGTTGGCCCCCTGAGTCCGGCTAGCTTTTTTCCCCTATCTTTGAGCTTGTGTTGTTCTCTTTGTTGCTCCTTGGTAGCAGCTTATTCATGTTTGGGCTGCTATTGAGTTTGGCTTCTAGCTGTCGTGCTAATCCCTTTTGTTTGGTTCTGTAGCTTGGAAACATTGCTCTTCAGGTCTTTCTTGTTATCCTTTTGATTGTTATTTTTGATGCTTTAGCGAGCTTTGATTTTCTCTTAGAGCTCTGTATCTTTTTCTTTTATTAATAAAGCTTTTAATTTAAGGAAAAAAAAAGCTCAATCTAAGGCCTAAGAGTATGCCATGACAACTATCACAAGCAAATATATATATAAATCTAATTTTATTATATGTCGAGTACTAATGATTAAGGGTCCACTTCTTGAAGATATCGTCATTCCCTAATTTTCAAATATGGCGCACCATCATAAAGATGGATAATTTGACATTAGATAAATGACCAGGTTGAAGATTCAAGCTAATATGAAGGAAATTGTCGGTAATAGAACTACCATTGTAAGTAATATTATAAACACTCATGCATTGAGAAATAATATCATAAGAAATAAAGAAAAAGAGAGTTTGATCTTCACGTGCCAAACAGTTGAAGGGGTATAGATATTTATAACTAATTATTCTAGAAGTTAAAATTTCAATCATTTTGAGCTTATGTTAAATAGTCATACAAAGATAAATGTTATACCTAAGTTGTAATAGTCTATATTTAAACCAAATAAATAATTTTTTCTGGAGTCATTATAAGACCAAATTATAAATCATCATAGTCATAATATAGATATTGTAGTATTTTAATTACATGAATTTTTTCATAATTGTTTTAGCACTGGTGCAAATCCTTAAGAAATTGACACCTATCAGTACAGGTGAAGATTTTGGAACATTAAAGTGTCAATTTTGCAAACCAATTTCATCAGTATTTTATAAATAAAATGAGCAATTTTATGAATATTTTTATGAAATTTTTTATGTTCCAAAAAGATTTATATGAATTTATATTAAAAATTGAATAAATTATATATGTATATTAATATTTTATTATTATGTTATTATAAATATCGTAAAGCATTACATAAGTTTATTTAATTCCATTTGCCTTTCTTCAAATCGACTAATAGAGAAAAATCTAGGAAATTTAGAGAGAAATGTGAGTAGAGAAAAAAAGAAAATTTAGATTTGAAGGTCACAAAGAGAGTTTTGGCAGTCGGTCCTGTTGGGAGATTTGTTCGTCTCGATGTAAGAAACCATTACTCTATTTTTTTATTTCAATAATTTTGTATTTTTTATATTTTTTATATATTTTTAATCAAATTTGTATTTTTATTACCGAAAAAAGAGGATACTTTTGTATTGGTAAATATTTCCCGTGACCTTTTTATATGTTATAGAGATTGAGATTATGAACATTTTGAATATTTATTTGATATTTTTTACCGGGTGATTTTGAAAATGTAGCAATTTTTACCGAATTAGATATTTATTTTGACATCTGAAACTAGCGTTTAGTTAAATTAAAGCTTCAGAATATTATTATGTACGAGCCCTGGTAATTTAGTTAATTTTTGAAAATATAAAATTTTGCTCAGTAGAATTTTCCATTGCCTCTGTTAGGATATTATGGTACTTTCTAAAGTAAGCCCAATTATATTTTATTTTCTGCAATGCATTAAAAATGATTGTGGATATATGATTAAATAATAGCTAGTTAATATTACTGTTGAAATGTTTTCATAGTGATATGTATGAAAAATAAGTAAGGACTAATTATTTACTAACGTTGGCTGAAGACTGATTGACCTTTACAAGATGGTGGGCCGACAAGCTTTCCTTTAAATACTATGGTAGGGTGCATGGGCGGATTTAAGGGAGGGCCTAGGGGGGCACGTGCCCCCTCCAAAAAAATTTTCTTATGTAGGGAGTTCCTTGGATGTCACCCTCTCTTCCCATCTCTCTTTTAGCTATCTTCTCTACTCTCTCTCTCTCTTTCTTTTTCTTTGACTTTTTGTATAGCTGGCAACCTCCTCCACTAGCCTTAGCTCTCTCTCTCTCTCTCTCTCTCTCTCTCTCTCTCTCTCTCTCTCTCCACATGAGGGATGAGACTATTTTTCTCTCTTCATCTTCACATTATTAATTTTTTTTAAATTAAAAACTTCATCAATTATTTTTATATTTTAAAAACTCCAAATTTTAGTTTATAGGAGATTTATGTTATTAAAGTCAATAAATTATATTAGAGAATAATTATAATATTCAAATTTAAATCAAGTAGCTTAAAATATACTTATTATAAATTTTTATATATTTTTAATATACTTTTGTAATAATAAGATGCAATTTTTTATCTATTTATTGCTCGTTGTAAAATATTTTTTAGTTATATTTTTATTTAAATTAGATATGAAAATATATGATAGAAGAGTAGTTGAAATATATTAGTATGATAATATATAGTTTAAATAAAATTGTGTTAAAATTAATTTAGATGAGTAGTATGACAATAAGTTTTTGTTTATTATCATAAAATTTATCTTTTTATAATTAAAAATAATAATAATAAATTAAAATCATAATGTCAATTTCAAGCTAAAATGAAAAGGCTTAGGGTATTTTTAAAGTCAAAATTTTGTGCCCCCTCAGATAAAAAATTCTGGCTCCGCCACTGGTAGGGTGTTATCCTTTACTAAATCATGTAATAATGATTGGAGGTTATAAGGAGTTATTACTGTGCTGATGGGCAAAGAGTGACGACTCTGTTTACTAAGCCAACGATTACCGACTATCGATTACTGATTACTAAAAAATACTATGATAATCAGAACTTCTTTTTTGTTTAGTGTTACTACTGAAATACATGTTATTGAGGCATTGACACTAATTTTATTGTTACTGATATGAACACCGATATTGTTTGATACTACTGATTCATTGTACTGATACTGAATATACCGAGCATTTGACATATTGGATAGCATGTGTACATAGTTATAAGATTTTACTATATTGATCTGAGTTTAATGGTTCTTTACTATTGCTTTGGTTTTACCGCTTTATATAATTCATTTACTGATTGATAGTATTTATACGATGACTACTTTAGTGATTCGACACCCGTACTAGTTTACTATTTTTCCCACCGCACTACTTTACTGGCTTTCGTACCATACAATTTTACTATTTATATATTCTATTGCTACTACATGTGAGCTCCTTTGCCTTATGTTGAGTTCAATTATAGAATTTGATTACTTGATGGACTCTAGAGCTCATTATATGTAGTTAAATATTTTCAAGTCTAGGTAGATGATTATGAGTAAGAGATTGATCAGAATCCTTTAGGTTCAAGTTCTTATTATTTTAGTTATGCTTTTATACTTATGATAGAGTGGTTGTAATATGATTGTATAAATCATGAGTAGTGTATATTATTTTTTGAGAAATAAATACTTTTGAATTCTAGAATTATTTTTGTTGTTTATTTCTGATAAATGAAATTAGATAGCTATTATGTTATTTATTAAAAGATAAAAGAATAAGTATTTCAAATTAGATTCTGAGGCATCACATAAGCTTAGCCCCTAAACAACATGACCTTATGCTAGAAAAAATGCTCGTAGGTAGGAACCAAAATATTGATAGCATAAGATAAGCAAAATTTAGTAAAATTGTTAATGAAATCAAGAAAATCAATACATATTAGATTAGACATAGTCCAAACACTACTAAGATAGATAGTAGACATGGAAGCCTTCAAAGAAAAACTTATGAAATCATCTATTAAGTGAAATCGAACAAAGTAAGAATAGTTTGGTCAAAGATCCAACTATTAAGGAATAGGCCATGAGAATTGTCACTACTGATGATATAACAAATAATAAAAATTAATGTTTTTACCAGTGAAAAATAATAATAATTAATAGACTTTCATAAGATAGGAAAGTGAGCCAAATTGGCATGCTAAAACAAGAAGACAATAATTCCCCCTTACCTTGTTAGCTCAAAGGCCTCTTCTGAGTCTGAGAAGTAATAGGAGCAATTGTTGCCCTTTGCTTGCTCTCTAGGAATTCTCAAAACCACTCACTACTTGTAAGTGATACTAGGAAGCTAGCATCCCATGAGTAATGCAATGGACGTGCTTTGTGATGCCAATGCATGACAGTGAAATGGAGCTTGCAATGCCTTCAAACTCTCTCTCCCGCATACTCTCGATGGTCCTTCCGCCAAGAGTTCCACCAAGTTTATATACATTTTTAGTTTTCAGTTGAATGTTATTATTTTTTGAAATTGAACATTTTATAAATATACAATTTCAACATTCCGATCTAATAGGCAATGCTCCAGATATTGTTGCTATAAATACTACTGTTAAATCCTTACATAAAATGTTAGGGAAGTAGACCATGCAACGAATACAAACAAGAATGAGAAATTGGGGCGGAAATAAAGAATACAAGAATTTAACGTGAAATTTTTCAAAACGGAAAAAAATCATAAAGCCACATTATACCAAGAAATTCATTATGAAAATTCACGAGAAATAGTGAGTATCTCTCTTCTCTCTCGCTCTCTCCTTATCTCTCTTTACTCGTGCACCATTCTCACACTAATACATGTAAAGAGAAACATAAAAACCACCAAGAGATGCAACCCTTAATGAAAAATGAAAGAAAAAATTGGTAGCCTGTCTCGCAGCGTTGCAGCTCCGAGTTTGGAGCATCGCGACACTCCACTCTCTGTCTCCAATCTGCTTAATAGCACCGCAAGGCCGAGGTCTGGAGCGCTACAACGCTCTGTTCTTTGTCTGTCTCCAAGCAAACTATACAACGCCGCAACACTCAGATACATAATGCTGGAACATTGTATGGAAAAAAAAAAAAAACTTAGGTGCAAAGCACCCAAACCCAAGTAGGGGGAGAACCCCCTACAAACACCTGACGAGCTCGATCGTTAGAATTGAGGTCTAAAGTAACAATACAATTCGATTGATAGACACAATTATATTCCACACAAAATTAACATAAACCTGCCAACAAACTCCATAGAACCCAAGTTCATAGTAAGCAAAGTTGAAGCCTAACAGTAACACTAGTAATACACAGCCGATCAGATACCTCGCGTCATGCCATTAAAAAAAATCATTATCAAGGGATCATATGATTCAAATGTTTAAAATAACAGCTTGAATCCCATTGCAGGTGCTCGATGTGTAGGAATTGAGCAGGAAAAAAGCATGGCATATGCCCAGCCACATAATATGGTCACAATAATAGCATTTCATTATTTAGAAACCTCACAAAACTAAAACTATTGTTAAACGACCTTTCAAGATCAAGGTTCTTCATAAGCTAACAATCTCATAATATAAAAGTATTAGCCACCAAAGATGGCCAAGATATGAACCAATGTAACAACTACAACAAGAGATAAAACAAGAACATGTTCAGATAACTATCATCCAACTACTGAAATTTAATCATCTTGATTATAAATCTTCATAAGCTCAGAACAGAATGCCAAGGGAGTGTCCTTCTGGTAACCCAATGAGTTGGCGAACCTGATATCAGAAGAAATACCATTGTTGTGGGAGAGGAAGATGCGAGACTTCTCACGGCCGGGTACCTCTGTTTTGCATCCTACATCTGGGCTGCTTACCAGCATGGCTTCACAGATCTCGTGTTCATGCTCGTCTGCAACGACAATGTTGAAATTGCCACTACTGTCGGTGACACCATCATAGCTGCATGTTTTAACACCAGTTTTTTCTCGGCATTCAACTTTAACCTTAGCACCTAAGAGGACAGCCAAAAATGGGAAGGGTAAAATAAATAATGAACAAAATCAGAGTTTGATTCACAAAGAAAAAAAATCAATATATAATAGGTTGGATATTAAATATTAGAAAAAGGATCTTTCTTTATTAGATTTAAATGAGAATTTGACTTTTAGCAGGACACAATAGAGAAAAAGAATTCATGTAGCCGACCCCATATAGTGGCATAAAGGCTTGATGTTGTTGTTGTTGTATATAATAGGTTGGATAGAACCCAAAAGAATCAGTATTGAAAATTTCCTTCACAAGAAGTAGAAAATTCTTATCCTTACTATATGTTAAAAGAAGGCTATAAAATGTACAACTCTTTGAGCAAATGTCAATAAGCCAAAAAATAGTAGTAGAATGATTCTGGAATATATCAAAGAAAATATAAAGACTCTCCAGTATTGACAAACAAAGATGGCGCTAAAATGATAGCGACAAATCTATAATATTTCAAAGCGTTCAGTGATTTAAAGATTAATTCCAACAATGTAGTATGATAATTAGGTATACCGATTATACAAAAAAAGTTTTCATAAATAGCAAGGAATTGCACATCAAGCTTATTCTAATATGGTACAACAAAGGGTACATAAAATAAAAAAATTTAAATAAAATATAATCCAGGACAAGGATCAGATCCAAGACTAACATCAAGTTGAGGTTCGTAAATGATTTAATGATTGACGAACAAATGAGGTTAGATGCACTTTCATTCCTTCAATTAGTTTATAAGAATATTTGAAATTATATATTTCATAGTGTAAAATCAACCTTACTAAGCCATGATGGCCCCCATATTGGCGCAAAGAATGGGGTCATGACAGAAACGACTCATTTCTATCTCAAATGGGCTGAAACATTGATATATAATATTACAGACAATAAACAAGACTAAGCAACCATACTCCGGCTGGCAACCGGGTGTAGCAAGAGTGGGTGTTCGAATACAATAAAATAATGATGAATTTTGAACGAGAAGTATAAATTCTTGTTCGAACCCATTTCAAGTTAGTTATAAAGTGGATATGTTAGATACACACAAAGTTTTAAATGTTGTGTATAAGGTTTTGTTTGGGACAGCTTTCTTACTGCTTCTTAAAGTAATTTTCTAGTAAAAAAAATTAATTTGTGTACTAGAAAGCTGCTATAAGAAACAGTAAAAAAGCCATTCCAAATAAAGCCTAAACCTATTATCTAAATGAGAAAGTTGATCCAGCTGTAACAGGATATTGAGCTGGGTTCAAATCCTTCACAGCAATCCTTTGAAGTTTTAACTTCAACTAGATCAAGTGATACTTAAATATAATAGTTTAAAATATATTTAATTTATTATAAGAGGATATAGAGACAAACATAACATCTAAAGTTAAGACTGAGCTCCAGGGTGTGTTGCAATATGAAAATATGATAAGAGTTCGACACTTAAATATTAACTATAATGTTAGACAAACTAAGTCATATGAATCCAAGTCTTGCACAATAAAAAAATCATTATACCTAGTTGTAGAAGCCATAATGTTAAGATGAATGTGCGGTAAGACTTCAAGGAATGTTTTGATAAAAATATATATATTTGAGGAATGGTGGAGTTGGAATATATTCAAGAAAAACTAGTGAAAATTGGAGTCAACTGGTTAACCGCTACAAGAAAAAGTAGAAGATATACCAATAAGATGATATATGAAACTAAAAGGAAAGGATTGGAAAAAAAAATGGTAGACAAATAATAATATTATTAGAAAGTATGCAAACATATTACACAAAAAAGATTTAATACCTTGCATAGCACTCAAGAGAAAGTAATGGACTAACGATTTATAAAGGGGCATATCCAATACATAAAGCTCCTAAAGTGGGGCTTGCGCTAGATAAACAAACTTACCCTAGTGCTTTAAAATATATATTTAAGTAACTCAAACTTGTGACCTCAACATATCATAATGAAAGCGACCTATAGTTAGGATAAAAACAACCCCAAATAGTTAGAAAAAGGTTCTTGTTGATTCTAATGATGAGACTTAAATTTATATCGAACACCTCATAATTGAATTGATTTTGATTGAAAGTTTATCATGGTGCAAAAGATAGCAAATATGAGTCAACTTCCAGTTAAGAATAAACTCAATGATTTCAAGTTTGAGCCATGGGTAGCTAGGTTATTTTAAGTCGACATAAAACTTCATGCAACAAAGCATGCATATAAGTGATTCAAACAATTGAAAAATTATATTGTAAAATCATATTTAATTGACAAAATTAATAGCTTTAATATCAACAACTGTTACTTTTTATTGATCTTGTAGTTAAGTTTCAATTTCCTTGATAATTTCATAAGTTTTGATGTTTAGCTTCAATCATTTTTGTTTTTATAATCTTTCACTTTTTTTAAATATACTTTTAAATAGGTTTCAAAACATAAACTTAATATATTTCGTTGAATATCAATCAAGTTTCCACATTTTAAGATAAGCTTCAATCTTTTCATTGAGTTCCATCTACTCCAACGATGATGATTTCAGCCCATGTTTGATTATGTTGGTCAAAGCTTTCTTGAAACCATCAAAAATAACTAAAGCTGAGTGAAAAAGAAAAAAAAAATCAATTTTAAATAGGCCTCAACTAAAACAAATGAAAAACAATCAAAATATATTAATTTCAACTGAAATTATAAAATTAAAAAAAAAAACATGTACTTAACTACAACGCAAAATAAATTTTTTTAACAAACAGTCCTTCATAATTAGCCATCAAATATGAATATAAATTTTTCATCAAATCAAGCCTACTCAAATCAATGTCGTCAAAAGTACCAAGCACTCTCAAGCAATACTTCTATACAATGCCCAAGGAACAGGTCACAAACATAAGCACTAGCAACGAAAATTGAGGCACTAAGATGAAATAATTACATCAATTACAACTAATTGTAAGTACGATGAATCTGTTTTAAGACAATGAAGCAAAAATCATCACCCAAAACTATGCAAGGAAATTTTATAAATTTTCGAGTTTCATAGTTAAATTCTTGGTAAATAACTATGTTAAATAAGTGTCAAAACTTCAAGCATGTAGCATATATAGCATAGAGATACTTAACAATACAATATTTTACATATTCATCATTATTCATGCTCTCTTTTCCATCATTAAATTTATAACTATATGCTCATCTGCTTATCTATCTCCCTCATGCTCATCTTTTTCATTTTGAAAATTTACTACCAAAAATGAAGCTTTTGCATACATTAAATATAATTGTTGTCATGTCCACGTCCTTGCTTCCTAAAATCTTGGTGCCCTATCCATGACGCCCCATATCAAATAATCATTACGATTACTGACACCAATCTAAGAGTTATGCCATGCATTGACCTTGCCTTACCTAATTTAAGGGCCTAGGCGAACTCCTAAATAGCCATTAGCAGCACTGCTAGATGTTGTACCACCAATTAAAATATAAAGTAACAAAGATTGAAGTTCTAATAAAATTACCTAGATATTCTATAATTTAATGTAATAAATAAAAAAAAATAAAAACAATAAAAAAACAATGGTATTAGAAACAAGATATTGTAACAAATTAAGCTAATTAGGAGTCCAAAATCTAAAAATAAACATTTCAAATTTGGTTTGAAGTTAATTTAGTTAATGCACTTTAACAACTAAAAGACACAAATCCGAGAGGAGTCCAAAACCAAAAAATGAACATTTCAAATTTTGGTCTAAGTTAATTTATGAAATGCACAAAAACGACACTCGCAATAGGATCTTAAAGATTCTAGATGTGAATTTCATGATTTTATGAGGTTCCACGAACCCAAAAAGCAATCAAAGACATAAACCTAAGGACAAATTCATACAAATGAAAAAAATAATAATAACCAAGAAAGAAAATTCAACCATCATGCCATCATGCCTTAGGGGTGAATGCAATTTGAGATTAAACAAAGAGTATCGTATTAATGGAAAAGAAAGAAGTTCAAAAGCAAGGTCTTTATCTGAAGTTATGCATTAGTACTTAGTGAATGTGACGCCCTCAAACCTAACAGCAACTTTCTTCCAAATTTTAAAGGTGGATCAGACCGAAATAATAAGCGAGTTCATCCTTCAAAATTCATATATTTCTCCCTGCATAACGTATGCAAACGAAAATACTTAATATAAGTCGAGCAAACTTCCCAATCAGACACCAAAATGTTAGAAGATCCAGTTCATCAGAGAGGTAATGCATTTCCAGGCCTAGAACATAAGGACCTCGACCTATAATAAGAATCCTCTTTTTCAGCTCCACAAATCGATACCTAATCCTAGACCAAGAAAATATTTTCCTAGGGAAAGATTAGAGAACAAGTCGTGGCACTTAGGGGCTCTTAGGTTCAGTGACACACGTAATGTAAAATGTTATGCTTATCACTTTGACAAATATCTAACGTCATGACAACTGTAGAATCATGTTAATGTATATTAACATAGGTAATATTGACATCACAATATAATAAGCATAACATTTGACTGATAGCATCGCAACACTTCCATCTTAACACTCAGATCTTAATAGCTGCATTTCAATAAACCAAAGAGCCTCTAAAAAAATTCCAAAAATTGCATCCATCCATAACAACATTCCCATGTAGCCTTCAGAACTCGCCGATATCATTTTCAACGAAGCACTAAAGAAAACTTCAACTATAAAATTTTATTAGCCAACGCATCCTTACTCACGCAGTCGTTACTCTTCACTAACCCTTAGAAAAAAATCTTAATATATCCAAGAAATTCCAAAGACCTCTGCTTAAGATCAGTAAAAAAAAATGATCACTAGACTACACCCTCAAGAAACCTTAACCAATATTCGATTCCACTTCTATCGCTCGTTATCCCTCCAGATCATAAACCACCGACCACAAAAAAGCAAAATGCCATTGCCATCGGCCTCAAAAGGTCGTCATCCTTCCAGATCAATTGTCAAACCCAAAATAGGTAAATGCACAGACCATCAGTCCAGATCAGGAAAATTCCATAATCCAACGGCTCAGAAAGCAAAGAAAACACAACAAAATGGCCAAAGTAGGGCATCATCTGTTACCTTCGATGTAGGTGGTAGCGGGGGTCTCGAATCCGGCACGACAAGTGTCACAGAATACTCGCCCCTGTACAGTGAACCGTACCGCTGGTGCGGCACGACCACCGAACACCGACGCCGGCAAGAAGCATATCACCAAGAAAGCGGAAACAACGGAGAATGCCACTGAGATCTTGCTACTAGCCATCTCAGTTGATCAAATTCAAAGCGAAATCGCGAATGGGTAGATAACAAGGGGAAGGCGACGAGGTGGTTTTAAAGATGGCAGTAATGCGTGGTACGATGCGGTATTCTCCCGGTGAGAATAAGTGCCGTGAGGCCTAGTGGGGTTTGAATATAACAAAATTTGGATGACAGATTTTATTAACTATATCTTAATTTTAAACATATAAACTTTTTACTTATGAGGCTATTATACAACTAGTATTTAAATTTTAATTATTTATAAAATTATCATTGAATTATCTTAATATTAACTTGAATAAATTTTAAAGTTGAGAGATTTTAAAAAAAATTTATATGTATAACATCAAGATTTTTATATTTGTTTATATATCACTTTAATGATTAAATTAAATCAAATAAATGCAAAAAATATGTATTTTACTTTAAATAAATTAAAATTAATGATATTTTTATATAATTCATTATTTTAAATGTTATATGAATAAATATATAAATTTAGGTGTTAGATATATAAATATATCAATTTCGTGATATGTATATTATTCTCATTTTAAGGTATTGTTTGAAATTATTATTTTTATTGTCATATGTTATGGTATGGTGTAGTGCATTTTAGAGTATAATAAATAATTATATGATAACATTATATTAAAATAATATTTAATAGAAAATTATGCATATTTAAAATGATTTGATAAAAATTAAATAAATTTATCATGAATTTTATATAAATATCATATTGCACTCAAAATTTTATTAGTTTATAATTATATTAATTAATTAATTAATATGATAAATAAGTAATAATTAAAAAAAAAACTCTTTTCAGCAAGCTATATAAAATATTTAGGAAAAAAATATTTTTAACTTCCATTCAAATGTTATAGTTATTAAATCAAATATTTTAAGATTACTTATATTTTTAAGAGGCTCAAAGAAAAATTATAAGAAATATTTTGTGTTAATTTAATATTGAATTTTTTGGATGGCTAAAGTGTTACTCCACCAAAATTTATAGCCGGACCTGTGGAGCGGAGGTGATGGGTAAGCAAGTCAGCGTATCGCTGGATTGATAGAGTGACAGCTTGCGTCGGTGGAGTGGAATCACATGGGAGGTAGCGTTACACAACGCGGTTTCGGCGTGAAGCCGATGATTACGGCAACGCGGGATGGATGCGATGCCAGCCAATTCGGCTTGTGAGTTATGATCACTGCTTTGAGCGACGGAAAAGTTAAGATGCGAAATTTAGGGCCGTATGAGTTGGCACTTGGCTTAGTTTTCACTCGACATAATACGACTTTCTTGTCTAATATAATTTTATGTTTTCCATTAAATCTTTAATAAATAGTTGCTTGAGGTTGAAGTATATTAAAGCAATTAAGCAAGCTTATCTCACTCTGATCCAAAGTTTTGCCATTTTTTTTAAGCTTTAGTTAGCTTATGATTGGAGTTGCGGGCGACAATTATGTTCAGTCGCAATAAGTCTTATTTTGTGATGGAATAGTGATTGTGGTTACTTATCATTTTACGAGGTTTTGTAGGGGTATCATTTAATAGGATTTTATGCTCAGATGCATGCCAACATAAAATCTTGAATAATTTGAGCCGATGCTCTATGCTCTTGTTATTCTTTCCTTGAGATGAATCATAGATCTAAGAAACATAGATGATCGTGACTCTCTGCCCATGATTAGTGACTCTTAAGGAGATGTTAACGACTTTCAAGTAATATTGTTGTATATATATGAATGCCTTCATAGGTGTCTTAACAGGTATTGGTTCGGTCATAACGGCACTCACCCTCAAGGGGTCATCCTTTGGACACTCATCTGAACCAACCAGGTAGTTCACCTCAAGCAGTGTCAATCAAGGATGGTCCATCAGGCAAAACTACTTATCACTCATCACTGCCTTAATCATCAGTTCCCATCGCACCCTCGTTTAAGCTTGGCTACAAGAAGGCCCTCATTTGGGGCATCCTACTCACCCCTACCAATACTTGCCACCGCATCAAATCTCAGCTTCTTCAGTACGCTCATATGTTCTCCCACGATGACCCTTGACTTAGCATATTACTAAAACTCCCAACCGGTCTGCCACTATAAAGTTTGTCCAACTTGGCATCTACCCATAACACACCAGTTGTTCTGGAACTCACTCTCCAGGCCACTCGCACATATCATCTCGGCATTGTTTTACTCGTCCAGAGATGAATCTGCCATCCTTGCTCTCCCACAAATCAGAGGGCAACACGTGTATATAGTACAATTAGTGTTGTACATGTAACCTATGCAGTGTTGTATTTTTCATCTTTTTTCCATGTAGCCCTTCCTGTAGCCCCTAAAATTTAATAAATAAAGGGTGATGGGCAATGTTCAAAGGACAAAAATAAAATTTTTCTGAACAGATCTCTTAGATTAGTAGGAAATTTTCTACTTGTCTGAGATCTCTATCTAGTCTTCCTCTACTCTTCTTCTTATTCTTTCATACTCTCTATTCTTTCTTACAAGTTCATCTGCTGTTTGAATATAATAAAATTGCAGCTCGATAAAATGCCTAAATTAATGTCAGAATAAAATCAAGATGTGATTCTGATAATAATTTTTTTTTAGAGCAAAAGAATTAAAGATCAAATATTCAATTAAGGGGTCACTATAAGCTTGTAATGGAGATCAAATTAATCTCTTGGCTACAGTTAATAATAACCATGGAGATGTCATTATAAATTGAAAGTATTAACAGATCCAAAAGCTGATAAAATGCCCCTAAAATTATTTATATGGCATAGAAGAAGATAATACTCCAAATCTTCGACTCAAAAAAAGGCATACAGAACTCATTGATGTTTAGATCGGCTGTCAAGTTTTAACTCCAACGGACATTATATACATAAATAGTTATTTTCTTCTATGATTTAAATAGACGGAGTAACATTTTCAGATGCAATACTGCATTTCGTGGCTGGTGATGAGGTTACGTTCGCATTCACAAACCAAGTAGATGGTATAAACTTGGCAGCAGCTAATCAAGCTGATATTCGAAATGCTGAATTCAATAATAATAATAATAAAAGGAGCTGGCAAAAATAATTCTTGAGCATGGGTTTGCTAAAAGACAATCAACACACCCTTATTTCTTATCCAGAAAGAAATCCGAAAAAAAAAGAAGTTCCACGACAAACTCATCAAATAATTTTTAATATAATAATAAATAACAAAGTAAAAAAAAAATAAAGGGACCAAGGGCTTTAATCAACTATTTTGCCATGGCATGAGATCCAGTCCGTCTAGCTAGTTGCAGCTATACAAAATGATGAAAGAATAAATCAAATAGCACGTTCTCTTATACGTGGTGGTCTCCCACGTTCTGGAAACTACTACCAGCCCCTATTCATACAAAACAATGAAGAAAGGAGCGGAAGTTTTTTTTTTCATGCTTATTGAGGACCGGAAGAAAAGAGGCTCTTGGACTCTAGCGATTTTTTTTTTGGCTCGTTTGTTCCGCCTCCGTCCGCCGCCGGTATTGAGTTCGGCTTCAATCAAACAAGATCAAGAACAGCCTTCAAGCAAAGAACTTAAGGCCCTCGTCTCCGGCTTCTTTCCTCTACGTGAACGAAGCCGAAGCCCATCGTCCATCTCTGCCTTTGGCCCTCTGCGAATCAAAATAGCAAAGCGGCCACAATCGCTGCCTTCCTCACCGGCAAGCCTCACCTTTGACGGCAGCACCCGAAATCTTCACTCATCTACACGCCCGAACGGACAAGTCAAGCAAGCTTTCCCGTCTGTCCCGTCCGCTTTCTCTGTGCGAACAAGGTCTCCGCCTCCTATTCAAATCTTGGGCAGTTTTCTTTGTCCGATTCTTGAGCATGACCCCCAGAGATATTATCCAAATGTCTTTAATCTACTATTTTATTTGTATTTGGGATAGTGAATATGAGTGAGGTATATATTATAATAATAATAATAATATTATTATTATAATACTATTATTATTATTGATATTAATATAAAAATAATATTATTAATAAGAAAATAAAATAAAAGAAAAATCAGATGCTCGCAATCGTCGATCAAAGTCTACAATCAGCAATCCGAAGATCTGAAGATAGTTTCCGGGACCTGACAACATCCCGAAGCCCTCGGCCGTCGATTATCTTTCCGGCCGGGCGGATTAAAGGGCGAGTGCCCTCCTTACCTCCCGGCGCCAGGGAGGGGACGCCGGGAGGCTGCCGAAATTTTCTTGAAAAAAAAACTCTGGAGTTGTGTAAATTTTTAGAAATTTTAGATTGCTCAATTAATTAAATGATACATTAATTACTTGATTAAAAAAATTTTTTTTAAGTCAAGCCATAATTCAATTAACAGATAATTAATTATTGTCTTTCAAAAACAAGGGTATTGATAAATCACGCAAGCAAACAAGACATATAATTATGGTGAAATCCAATTGTCTTCCCCATGTTTGGGCCACATTCCCACGTTGGCAATCCCATGGCAGTTGAAACTGCTAATTCAATTAACATAAATGGGCAAGGAAAGAATGATAAAGGTTACCCGAACTGTGTTGTGATTGAAAACATAGTTTTGAAAAGTGTTTAATTTTCTTTGGGAAATGTTTAATTTCTGAAATTTAAATTTTATAATCGAACACTTATTATGAATGATATATCACCTCAAAAGGTGAACATATCGTTTCCTAATAGGTTCCGATTACAAATCTTGATTTACCCAGATTATCGTAGTCAAACTCAAGGAGAAACAACATACGATCTCGAAAGATCAAAATGATGTTTAATTCAATGTTTGACTATGCTAATTTGAACATATGGATCATTAATTTCATAATCAGAACTATTATTGTAATTGACATATCTATCCGAAGAAAGAAAATATCAATTACTATCAATAGTTTGAATATGACGATAATGATCGTCAGGTTTGAATTTCCCAAAGATAATCAATTGAAGGTTTTGAAAAAGCTTGATTTTGAAATCAGGTCTGAGTTTCTAAATCTCCTACGAGCGCAAGCCCTCGTAGTTAATTACATCGTAGGAAACCAGAAATTTTCCTACGAATACTCTCGATTAAAATAACGATACGAATTTTATTTAAGAATTCAAAGCTTGATGTCAAAGAAGGTTAAGGACTTGGATTTTCAAGTGGGATTGGTTCAATGTTGAACACTTATTTCTGGAGTCAAAGGAAGAAGAGTAGGAGGTGCTTTAAGATTCTGAATCACTTCAGAAACACCTCAAACTATCCTAAGTGTTGGGCTTGAATTAGATTGAAAGATATTTTAATGTTTAAGTGGTCAATTTTATTAGAAGGTGGGAATCAGATTCCCGGAAGATTAAGGTCTTAAGATTGAAGACATGCCTCAGAACCTAAGTCTAAAATGGGTACTGAGAACCAGTGACCCGAAACCTAACTAATGCAATGCAATCTGGACTTATCCCGGCCTGGATTGGGGAGCCAGCTAAACCACCTAAACGCTTTTAAAAACCATGAGTCAAAGTCTTTTAAATGTAGAATGGTTAGGGTCATTGATTAAGATTGGTTTAAAGAATTGGGGTCGATATTTAGAGCAGATCCTAATTGACCCCTTAACATATGTTGGGTTAAATGCTTAAGCTAGAAATGCAATTAAAGATTTAGACTCAATTTTTAATTTGTATCTAATGCAATGCATGCTAGTTGACTCGATGAAATGCTTAAATCAAAATGTAGCAGTTTTAAAATCAGGCTTAAAAATAGATTTTATCCTAGAGATTACACAACATCCCCTTGGACAGAACTGCACCCTAATAGGTCAGGTGGTCTGCCAGAACCCGCAGGCGGGGAGGTGCCTAACAAGGTAGAGAAAAGTTCAATATGATGCATGAAAAACTCCCGGCGAGTCCGGGCTTACTTCTTAAGAGCGTTAGAGTTTCTATCTGAGCTTAATTTTTTTTAATTTTGTTTAAATAGAAATAGTTAATGACCGTACCCTCACGAGCCTCCGATCGGGTTCCAGGCTAAATCAAAATCGACATACAAGAGCGCCCAATAAACTATTAAAAGCATGCTGATCCTTAATCACAATCAACACATCAATCAAATTAATTAAATAATTAAATAAATATTCAAAATGAAAGTCCATAGGCAAGTGCCCTTAATTATACAACCCATGGTCTGCAGGAAAATAAAGTGGCCGGGTACCACTGACTACAACCCGGATTCTACTCCTAAGACTCAAGTGACTTTGAGATTTGAGATTCTTCTCGTTCTTTACTTCTTCGTCTTCTTGGAACTCCTTGGATCGTCGGGTCTGGATATCCAAATGAAAAGAAACTCCCCCTGAATAGGGGTGTTATCTTTTCTCTTTGGATATTTGAAATTTATCCTAATTTGGATCTCCAAATAGATAGGAACTCTCCCCTAAGGGATGTTCCTTCCTCTTTGGATTCCAAATTGGATTTTTTTGGCATCTCAATCTCAAATCACTTTAAATTTACAACTCAATTTACATTCAAATTACATCAATTAAAATTAAAAATCTAGACTCAACAACCTGCAGGGTTATCCTAATAATCAGCAGTTTATATTTGACATCCCAAGTAGTTATATATTTGAAATTAAAATGCTCAATCATAGCCACACTTGGCCATGCTCTTTTTGATTTAAAGGGGGACTTAGGCAATTTTCTGGAGCACCTGTGCAATTTGATAATTATAATTTTGCCCCCTTTATTTAATGCCCTGTATGAGCATGGCCACCTGCATAAGATTGAATTAGTATAAATCGTTCCTAACCTAAGGGTAGATCTATCGTACAATCAATCATATCGCAGAATGCAGTAAATAAATAAACAATCATAGCAATTCTACGTCTAGCAAACAGCATGCAGTAAAAGCTCGAAAACCAGGCACACAGTAGAAAAGTAAACACCGGCTTAGCCTAAGACTAGAGTTGGTTGTCCTAGCAAACCATCTAAAGTGTGTGTAGGAGGCTGTGTGGTTTTGATATGTCCTAGATAGGCACTTGATTGAAGTTGCTTGAGGTTCAAGTTGGTTGAAGGTTTAAGGGAAAATTTAGGTTAAAGTTTAAATCTTAATGATTTAAAATTAATTTTAAAAATGATTTTGATTGTTTATTGGATACCATCTTTGTTGCACACCGAGGCCATGAAGTTTATTTCACCTTCCTTGGGGCTAATTTAATAGCCTCGTAGGCCTGGGTTACCCAGTGGTACCCGATATAATTAAGTGATTTGAGTTAGATTGAGGTTTAAAGGTTGATTAATTTTTAATTAAGATTGGTTGGTTGCTGGTTTCAAGTTCAAATTAATGTTTTCTGGAATTTTGAATGATATGTTGAATTTTGGTATTTTTCAGATTATTTTAATGATTTAATTAAGGGGTTAAAAATTGACTTTTTGATTTAAAGAGTTTTCTAGAATGTTAATATTTTATTAAAATACTAGACCTTAATACGATCAGTTAGACAGTAAGTACACTGAAATTGGATTTTTCTAGATTTTATTATGAAGGTTTGAAGTTTTGACTTGAATTTGAACTAAGTTTGACCAAAAGTTGACTTTTTCAAAATTAATTGATTTCTGGAAACTTAACATTTTTGATAAATATTAGACCTTAATATGAGTTGTATGCCTTTGAGTTTGCTCAATTTGGAGTTCATTTGAATTAGTTATGAATTTTTGAAGTTTTGAGTATTTATTGAATTTTCAAAAATTATTTAATTAAGACCCTTCTTATGGTTTGAATCCAAATGACCTCCAAACTTCTTGAAATCAACTCCAAAGGTTAGGAATGACCTAAGGAGTGATTTCCAAGTCTTTGGAAATTTTCTAGAATTTTTAATTATTTTTAATTAATTAAATTGATTAAATATTAAATTTTAATTAAACTTAAATTAAACTTAATTTTAAAGTCCAGTCAAGAGGATTTTATTTTTCATTGATTAAGGGTTCAATTCTGGTCAGTTTGAGATATTATTTGTAATTTTTGGATTTAAATTTGATTTATTATAATTTCTGGAAGGTTTAATAGCTTAATTAAGGTTTAAACTTGATTAGGTTAATTAAAGGGGCTTAATGATTTCAAAATTCAGTGAGGAAATTTCCTACGGCTTAAAGTGTCACTAAGTTTAAGTGTTCAAGGTTTCAAGCCAAAATGAGGTGTATCCTAATTATGGGAAATATTCTAAGTTCTCTAAATCAAGTTTTTAATTATTGTCCTTAATGCCGTCACTAAGTTTGAATAGGTTTGAATCAATGTCCAACTAACCCTTGACATACATATGAATAGCATGCACAAATAACCACAATCAATTCCTAAGTCTAGGAGAGCCCTAAGACTAAGTGGTGTGTGCATCCTAAGCATGCAAAGATTAACACTAATTAAATATTCTTAATTAGACTAATGAATGATTAAATCATAATCATTCATTAGCACTCCCACATGATTTCTATTCAAATATGTTGACCTATGTTTAAAATTTCATAGTAGATCTCTCAAACTAAAATATTTAAGTATTTATATATGTACTTCAAAATAATTTTAAAATATACTTAATCTATACATGGAATTATATATAGACATAGGTTTTAAATTAAGAATACTTAAGATATGATTAGGGTGATTTTAATATCTAATTGAGAGATCTACTGATCTACTAAGATCATTTGAAAATAAGTTTTTAATTTTCAAAAAAATTGGCTTAATACTTAATTAGATATTAATTAAATATTAAAATAATTAAGTAATTAAAATAAGTTAAAATTAATCAAGTTTTGATCTCTGAATTTGATTTCAAATTAAAGTGCTTAATTTTTTGAAAATTTTGATATATTATACTTAATTTTCTGATTTAAAATGGATTTATTATGAATTTTTGAAGTTTAAATCAATTAAAAAAGAATTTTAATTAATTTTAAACTAATTAAAAGTTAAAATAATTTTAAAATCAGCTAACTTAAATCTTAAGAATTTTCTGAAATTTTAAAATTATTTAAATATATATACATATTATTTAAAAAAATTAAATTATTAATCATTAATTAATATTAATTAATAAATAAATATTTAATTAATGGAAGCATAAGATATAGTTTAAATTAATTTAATTTCAAAATTAAAATAAATTAAAAGAAAATAATTAATTAATTATTTAATATTAATTAATTAAATCATTGAAAATTAATTGATTATTTATTAAAATATTTAAAATCATTTAAATAATATTAAATAATTTAATATTAATTGAGATTTTAAAATCATTTAATATTTAACTAAAATTGTAAAATATTTAATATTAATTAAAATATTAAACAATTTAATTATTAATTAAAATTGTAAATCATTTGATATTTATTAATATTATAAATTATTTAATATTAATTAAAATGTTAAGTAATTTTAAAATTAATTAAAATTTTAAAATAATTTAGTATTAATCAAAAGTATAAAATATTTTATGTTAATTATAATATTAAATGACTTAATATTAATGAAAAATTTAAAATTATTTAATATTAATTAATATTATAAGGTGCTAAATATTACTTAAAATATTAAATAATTTAATTATAAATTAAAGTTATAATATCATTTAATATTAATTCTTAATAATTAATATTTGATAATTAATATTTAATAATTAAGATTAAAACAAAATATTTAATATTTAAATACTATATGTAAGTTTATAATGATTAATAATTAATATTAATATAATTTCAAAGTATAATTGTAAAATTAAATTAATAGTAATTTGAAATTAAGATTATTTAGTCTCTGAAATATATTTTAATATATAATATATATTATTATTTAATATTTATTTAAAAGAAAATTAGAATTAAAACTATTTAAAAAAAATTAAAATCATTTTAAAAAAAAAATAAACGGCTGACCACGTGGCGGCCCCTGATTGGCCGCTTCAAACCGCGGGAGCCACGTGGCGCATCCGGGTTGGTGGGTGAAACCGCAGGCAATCATTGGAAATGATTGCGCCGCCGCGCAATCATTTCCAATGATTGGTGGCGGCGCGGTTTCGATCCGCGCGGTACTTAACCACGTCAGCACGTGGTTTCGACCGTCGGATCTCCGCTATTTCGAAACGGACAGGTATGATCGAGTCGGACGGGGTGCGTAACCGCCTGATCAACCGCGCGGTCGAACGAAACCGCGGAAGGCCTTGATCTGGACCGTTGATCGCACGATCAACGGTCCAAAAAAAGCACAGTTGAACTTAGTTCAACCGAAACCCTAGAATGGGTTTTTTGCTTCGTGTGCTCGATCCGGTTAACCAAATTAGATAAAATTTTAAAACTAAATCGTCTATATGAACAGAAATGATGTGGATGGTTTGGTTCAACTTAAAACGAACTTAATCAAAAGCTAATTAAACTAGAGTGTTTTAACCTAGGGTTTAGGATTATACCTTGCACAATCGATGGATTCGGATGAACTCGAGTTCTCTGAATTTGTAGTTTGTCCAAGTGTAGTTCTCCAGAAGACTTCCCGAGCTAACGACGTCTAGATCTGGACCTATAACCTCTTGGATGGATTTGGCTTAAGCTCGCCGGAATCAGGCTGCCGACGAAGTTTGACCGACTGGATTTCACTTGGAAAGTGAAAAGGAGTATCTGGAATGCTCAAACGAAAAGAGCTTGAGCTCTGGGAGAGCTTGAGTAGAGAGAGAAGTTGGGGGTTAGAATGATGGCTCATTTTCTCATTTTTCCCTATTCAATCCACTCCAGATTGAATGGACGGCTAGGATTAGTTGCCTGGACTCTCTGATGGCTGCCAAGTGTCCAAGGGGTTATTGGGAGCAGGAGGAATCAAGGACAAAGGTACATCCTAGTTGGAAAGGGGTTTTTGTCCTTTTGCAAGCATGTGGAAATGATCCAAGCCATTGGATCTTGATCTGAAGGCTGAGGGTAGTCCTAGGAAGGTTCTAGAGTGGTTTCAAGCAGCTGGAAAGGTTTAGGGAAAAGGGGATTAGGCTTAAGATGGGTTTTGACCATCTTTGACCACTCTAAAACCTTGTTTTGACTGTTTGACCAGTCAAAGCTCCTTAGACTGCTGAGGTGGCAGCCAAGAGAACTTAAGGAGCTGGTTAGGTTGATTTGCAAGGGATTCTTAGAGTTAAGGATTTGAAGTTTGAATGGATGAGAGGTATTTTGACCAAATGTGAGAGTTTGACCAAGTCAAATGATGTATGATTTGACTTGGGGTGGATTCAAAATAATTCAAAATATTCAATGGAATGATTTTTAAATTTTAAAAGGTTTGATTTAATTATATATCTTAACTAGATTCAATTGAATCAAATTTGACCAAACTTGGATTTGAGTTGACTTGGTCAATTTGACCATAAATTGACCCATGATGGATTTAGGGATATTCAAGACATCCAATGAGGTGGATTTGAGTGTTTAAAGGTCTTGATTTGATCAAATGGGTTAAAATAACCTATTAAAACCCTTAAAGGATACTTGAGTCAACCTAGGTTGACTTAGTCAACTGAGTTGACCCAAGGGGTAGGTCTAGGTCTAACATGTTTAGAATGACAAAAGGGATATAATGGAGGTGATTTCAGAGTTCAAATGAGTCATTTAGATCAAATGACCTATTTAGGCCCTTAATGGGCCTAATGGGTCAATTTGGTTGACTTGGTCAACCAAGTTGACCCAGGGTTAGAGATTAGGTCCAACCAGTTCAGAATGACATTTTGAGTCTGCTGGTGGTGATTTTAGAGTATGGGGAGGTCGTTTGGTCAAAATGACCTATTTGGGCCCTTAATGGGCCTTTTAGGTCAACCCTGGTTGACTTGGTCAACCAGGTGGGTCAGGGCCTGGAAATGGGTTCAATGGATTTGAAATGACATTTGGAGACCAATGGAGGTGGTCCCAAGGTCTGAGGAGGTCATTTGGTCAAAATGACCTATTTTGACCCTAAAGGGCATGTTTGGTCAAACTAGGTTGACTTGGTCAACTAGGTTGACCCAGGGGCTGGAAGTGGGTCCAACAGGTTTGGTTTGATATTTGAAACTTGTTGGAAGTGATTGCATTTGATTTGGAGCTCATTTGGTTCAAATGACCATTTATACCCCATAGGGATATTTTGGTCATTTTGACCCCTGGTCAACTAGGGGTCAAATTGAGTCTGAAAAAATGCAATTTATTGCTTAATGGGTCATAATCAAGGGTCTGGAGGTGATTGGAGGCTTTGAAGAAAGCTCCAGGGTCAAAATCCACTAGGTGGTAGGTCTAGTGGCATGGACTGTAAATATTTGAAGGTTTTACAGCCTTTGAATTTCAATTCAGTTTCTGGGGTTAGAGACCTCAGAATGAGCTCAAATTTGGAGGGTTGCCTTTATAGACATATCACATCAGTGTGGAACTGATAGATCTTGAATCAGAGGTCATTTGACTAGGGTTTGAAATATTCAAAGATTCACTAGAAAAGGCTTTCAGGACTTAGACCTTTGGCCTTGGAATTTGATCTGGATTTCTGGTTTTAAGCTGGATTTTGAATTTGAATGATAGGGTTTGAATTATCTAAATCATTTACAATCATTTGGATGATTGTAGATGATTAGATAGGATTAAAGTCAGGTCATAGGCTATGACAACTAAATCTGGGTTGCTTAAAGGTCAGGATTGGTCAGGGATTTGAATTGACTTGAACTCTGGATTGATCTGAGTCTTGAATAAATTGATTTAAAGTCTGGGTTGGTCTGGAGTTTGAAAAGATTTGAGGTCTGGATAGATCTAAGGTCTAGGAGAATCCTAAGACCTAAATTGATCTAGGAAAATCCTAAGGTCTAGAGTAGATCCTAGGGACTGAAATCTAAGAAGTTCCTAGAGTCTAGGAAACCCTAAAGTCTGGAATCTTGAAGGTTCTTAGGATCTAGAATAGATCCTAAAGTCTGGATTTTAGGAAGATTCTAAGGTCTAGATTGATCCTATGATCTAAAATCTAGGAAAGATCCTAGGATCTAGAATAGTCTGGAAATTTGATTGATCTGAGATCAGGGATTTGAATCTGGATTGATCTAGGATTAGATTGATCATAGGGTTAAGATTAATTTGAAGAGATCCTAGGGTCTGGAACAGATCCTAGGGATGGAAATCTAGAAAAATCCTAGAGTCTAGATTAGTCCTAAATTATATTGATCTTGGGTCAGGATTGATCTGGGGTCTGGATGGGTCCTACTGACCTCATACAAAAATGAGGTCAATAAATGGACCCCCAATATATGTGATAGAATGTAGTTCTATTACACATATTGGTGTTGACCGAATAGAATGGTCAAGTCTAGAGTTTTGATCCTAAGGGAATGAGAAATCTATCCCTGGGGAATTAGAGTTTGAATAGATACTAGGGTAGTTCTACAAAAAGGCGTACTCTACCACTAATAGGTCTGGTCCTAAGGGAAAGGAAGAGTCTATCCCTAAAGAAGAAGAAAGTCTGGGCTATCCTATAGGAAGGAAAAACTCCTAACTATAGAATATTGAATCTAGATTTGATTCTAAGGGAGAGGAAATTCTAACCTTAGAAAATTAAATTTGAAATGATACTAGGGTAGTTCTGGGGACAGCGTACTCTATCACTAGTAGATCTAGTCCTAAGAGAAGGAAGAAAATCTATCCCTCAGGAAAAGAAGGCTTGGATGATCGTATAGGAAGGAAGAATTCCTAACTACAGAGGATCGAGTTCGAATTTTGATACTAGGGCAATGCCTCGAAGGGCGTACTCTGCCACTAGTAGATCTAATCCTAAGGGAAGGAAGAAATGCCTAGCCCTCAAGAAAAGAAAACTTGATTGAGATTGATTCCAAGACGGTGCCACAGAGGATTTACTCCATCACTAGGAAGTCTAATCCCAAGGGAAAGAAGGAAAATCTACCCTAAGGAAGAGAGAACTGGATTTTGAAATTAAACCCAGGACGGTGCCATAGAGGACTTATTCCATCACTGGGGAGTCTAATCCTAAAGGAAGGAGAAAAGCCTAACCTTGAGGAGAAGAGAATTTGATTTTGAAATTTGAAATTGATTTCAGGACGGTGCCACAGGGGACTTATTCCATCACTGGGGAATCTAACCTTAAAAGAAGAAGAATACTTACTCTGAAGAAAAGAGAACTGGATGATCTCATAGTAAGATAGTATTGCTTCCTATAGGAGATCAGACTTAAAGATTTGAAATTTGAAACTAGAATGGTGCCACAAAGGGCGTTATCCATCACTAGAGGATCTAGTCCTAAGGATAGAAAGCACGATGACTCACATCTAATCTTAAGGAAAAGAAAACTGGATGATCCTATGAGAAGGAAACATTGCTTCACACAGAATCGGGTCTGGAGTGATCGTATATAAAGGAAACTTGCTTTACATAGAAGATCTGATATGGATGATCCTGTATAGAGGCAACTTGCTTTATATAAAGGATCGAGTCTGGAATGATCATGTGTAAAGGAAACTTTCTCTACACAGATGATCGAGTCTGGATGATCGTATATAGAGGAAACTTGCTCTATATAGAGGATCTGATATGGATGATCCTGTATAGAGGCAATATGCTTTATACAAAGGATCGAGTCTGGAATGATCATGTGTAAAGGAAACTTGCTTTACACAGATGATCGAGTCTGGATGATCGTATATAGAGGAAACTTGCTCTATATAGAGGATCGGGTCTGGAATGATCATGTGTAAAGGAAACTTGCTTTACACAGATGATCGAGTCTGGATGATCGTATATAGAGGAAACTTGCTCTATATAGAGGATCGGGTCTGGAATGATCATGTGTAAAGGAAACTTGCTCTACACAGATGATCGAGTCTGGATGATCGTATATAGAGGAAACTTGCTCTATATAGAGGATCGGGTCTGGAATGATCATGTGTAAAGGAAACTTGCTCTACACAGATGATCGAGTCTGGATGATCGTATATAGAGGAAACTTGCTCTATGTAGAGGATCGGATTTGAATTCTGGAACTCAAGATTTGAATGATTTTTTGAATTTGAATTTGAAAATGTTTGAAATTGAACTTGATTGGAAAAAATTGAATTTAAAGAGTTTTGAATCTGAGATGTGTTTTGAATTTGATTTCGAATTTTAAAAAAAACTTGGACAAAATTGAGCTGAATAGATTCAAAATTAAAAAAATTTTATTGATTCGAAATTCGAGCTACATCAAGCATAGTATTTTTTCAGGAATCGCCCGTTTACAGGAAGCATTGGGTGATCTCCTTTACAATCCACTAGCTGATACGAGTCTCCTTCGTAGACTGTTTCCACTACGAAGGGTCCTTCCCAGGTTGGTTCAAACTTCCCACCGAGCTTTCGGTGGGCTAAGATAGGCCTCCGAAGAACCAAGACCAAGTCGCCTACTCGGAAGGTTCTAGGTCGCACTTTATCATGAGCTTGAACCATTCTGGCTTTATAGAGTTCTAGACTTTGCTGGGCTTGGAGACGACGTTCTTCAAGACCCTCAAGTTCTTCAAGCCGGAGTTGTGCATTCTGTTCTGTTGTGATCTGATTCTGGACTGCAGTTCTGAGCGAAGGGATTTGAATTTTAAGAGGGAGTACGGCCTCGGACCCATACACTAGTGCAAACGGTATGGATTGGGTTGGGGTTCGATATGTGGTCCTGTAGGCCCACAAAGCTTCCACCAACCTCTCATCCCACTGACGTTTATTGTCATCCAGGGTCTTTTTGATGATCTGTACCAGGGTTTTATTGAAGGCCTCAGCCAATCCATTAGCCCGTGGGTAATAGATCGTTGAGTATCTCCAATCAATACCGTGGCGACCTGTAAAGTTATTAATTTTTGTAGACTTGAAAGCAGACCAATTATCGGATATGATTCTGCGAGGCACGCCGAATCGATATACGATATGGTCACGAAAGAATTTCATTACATGGTGTGATGTTACATTTCTTAGTGGGACTACTTCTGCTCACTTTGAAAAGTAATCAGTCGCTGCTAAGATGAAGCGATGACCCCTTGAAGAAGGAGGGTCAATTGGCCCGACGATATCCGTGCCCCAACTTTCGAAGGGCCACGAGGCTATCGTAGGATGCAACACATTAGGCGGCTGATGTAAAACCACATCATAAACCTGGCATTGATGACAACATTTTGTAATTTTCATGCAATCGTCAATCATCGTAGGCCAGTAGTAACCAAGTCTTTTAATTTTCATTTTCATCTTAGGACCCGATTGATGAGCACCGCACAGTCCAGCATGAACTTCGTTAACGATCTTCAGGGCTTCTCGTTTGTCTAGACAACAGAGCCACATCTGATCGAACGATCGTCGGTACAACGTATCGTTGACTAGTGCATATGATAGGGCACGTTTCTTAATTTGATTGGCAAGAGACCTGTCATGGGGAAGCTTGCCTTTTTGTAGATATTTAATTATCGGTTGTCTCCAATCATCTTCTTCATCAACTGTTGAAGACGTAGAAAGGACCTGAAGGATTGATTGTTGAGGTACTCCATGTCTACAGGGGACAGGACTTGACGACCCTGAACTTCTATAGGGATGAAGTCTTCTTCTGGGCAAGCAAATTCCTTTGCAAGCTTTGCTAGGGCATCCGCCGAGGAATTGCTTCCACGAGGAACCCTATACATAGTTACAATGGGAATTTTCTCGAGTAGGTGCATTGTGTACTGGTGATATTTCAGGAGTTTAGGATTCAAAACCTTATAGGTCCCTACAACTTGGTTGATTACTAGTTGAGAGTCACCATAGATCTTAATCTCTTTAATCTCCATTAGGATTGCAAGTTCCAAACCAGTTATCAAAGCTTCGTACTCAGCTTCGTTGTTCGTACAAGGTTCTGATAAATGGTAGGAAAAGTGCATCATTCCCTTATCCGGTGTTATGAAAACCAGACCGACTCCGGCTTTTCCAGGAATAGTAGATTGCGGTGTTTTGCCCCATTGAGAGGACGCTGCACCATCAAAATACATTTCCCAGGTTTGAGTATTAGATTCCTCGAAACTCATGATTTGCTCGTCAGGTAAATCATCGTTTAGAGGAGATTCCGCCGGTAGCGGGTGTGCCGCAAGGAAGTCGGCGACGGCCTACCCTTTCACAGCACGCAGGGGAATGAAAGTGATTTCAAATTGTAACAAAATCATAGACCAACGAGCCAGACATCCTGTCAACGTGGGCCGGATCATAAGATATTGCAAGGGGTTGACACTGGAAATCAAACTGACCTGGTGAGAAAGCATGTAGTGTCTTTGTTTTTGTGCTGCAAAGACTAAGGCAAGGCAATGTTTCTCAATTGCAGGATAGCGGATTTCCGTTGGAAGTAATCTCCGACTCAGGTAGTAGAGAGCATTCTCCTTCCCATCATCATTGATTTAAGCTAGAAGAGCCCCGAGGGATTCGTCAAGGGCTGCAGTGTAAAGGATTAAAGGTCTCCCCGGAATGGGGGCTGCCAAAACTGGCGGATTTGTCAGGTATTATTTGATATTTTCGAAAGCAATTTGACATTTCTCATCCCAAATAAATTTGGCGTCCTTTTTAGCTAGGACAGAGAATGGTTGACATCTTCCAGAAAGATTGGAAATGAATTTTCTTATATACGCCAGTCTGCCCTGGAGAGATCTCAATTGAGTGAGACTCTTAGGAGACGGCATATTTAAGATAGCTTAAATTTTGGCAGGATGAATTTCGATTTCACGGTGCCTGACTACGAAACCTAAGAATTTCCCTGACGTGACGCCGAAAGCACACTTCAAGGGATTCATTTTAAGGTCGTAGCGGCGCAACCGCTCGAAAACAGTTCTTAAATCATAAAGATGAGCCTCTTTTACTCTGCTCTTGATAACTAAATCGTCGATGTTACATTCGACTTGATTATGTATTAAGTCATCAAAGATGTGAGTCATGACCCGCTGGTAGGTTGCACCAGCATTTTTGAGGCCAAAGGGCATCACTTTATAACAAAAGATCCCTATAGGACTTCTGAATGTAGTGTTTCTCTCATCTTCTGGGGCCATCTTGATTTGATTATAACCAGACGAGCCATCCATAAAGGAGAAAATGACGTACGAAGAGGCAATGTCCACCATGAGTTCTGGGATTGGCAAAGAAAATTCATCCTTAGGACATGCCTTGTTCAGGTCTCTATAGTCAACATAGACTCGGATTTGACCTTTTTTCTTTCGAACTGGCACGACGCTGGCTACCTAAGAAGGATATTATTCTTCTCGAATAAATCCAGCCTCTGCCAACTTCTTAACTTCAGAAACGACTTGTTGTTCGATCTCCAGACGCATGCGCCGTGGAGCTTGCTTGACAGGAATAGCATCATGCCGGATTCCAAGTTTATGGACTGCTACATCAGCGGACAACCCCGACATTTCGTCGTATGTCCAAGCGAAGCAATCCTTAAACTCGAATAGAAGTTGAATTAGATCCTTAGACTCATCCTCACTCAACAAAGAACTTATGAAAGTGGGGCGAGGGTCATCCTCTGTTCCAATGTTGATTTCTTTAAGTTCATCGACTGTTGATTTAATTTCTTCTTCGAATTCAGGGGGTGCATCCCGAACCTGAAGTTCGTCAGAATCATCAAAAGTCTCCAAACAAAGTCCATCGAATGAATCAATGACTTCAGTAGGGACATTTTTAAATTCAGGACAACTAGTTATCATTAAACAAAATTCGTCATCGTCAAATGATCTAACGGTACTAAAGCCGATACCACTGGTCCAATGTTTATTAAATTTTGAATTCAAAGACTTTCGTGGTATCTAGCCTGCCCTTTAGTCCATTGACTCGGAGCAAAACCTTTAGAGATAAGAGATTTAACACCAGCAGAAAAGTAGCCAAAAGGTAATTCCATTAATTCATTGAAATTTACCTCTTCAAGGATTACATCATCTTCATTCCTTGAGGAGGAAGAGCCAGGGAAGAACTTCTTGACTTTCCTTACTTCTCCATCTAAGTTCGGAGCATCCTTAATTACTAACCCTGAGACCCTGTTAGCAGACAGTGGGGTTAAGGTTAAGGATTCAACCGTTATATTAAGCTTTTCATACAAACTCAATTCAGGCTCGTCACTTTGAATATTTAATTTTGTATCCTCCTGGTCGCTATCCGATTCTAAAGTGAGATTAAACTTCGGAGGAGGATTAATTTTTGTATAGTCAAAAGCAAATCTGGCACCCCTTTTTCTTGAATCTTCATCAGAACTTGTTTCAAGTTCGACATAGATCGGGGAATTTCTTTTTCAATTGAAGGGCGACCTCGACCGCGTGCTCTTTGGGCCATCCTCCCACCTCTTTGAGGTATAATGTTTGGAGGCCTGAAAATCACACGCTCGACATCGTCTTCACTACTTGAGTTTTGTCTCTTTGATTTTTGACTTTTTCTTTTCTCAATCTTTGAATTGCTTTTGAACTTTGACTTTCTGCTTTTTCCTCCTTGACGTTGATCTCTACCTTAGAACAGGTATTGGATCCTTTAGGTACGTAGTACGCTGCATCCTCGTAGATCCCGATCTCGTGAATAGAGAATGGTTGTAGATCACCCTTAATTTCAAACTCAATGCCATCTCGTTGGTACTTGATGCATTGATGTAGGGTAGAAGGAACCATCCTATACTCATGGATCCAGGGCCTTCCTAGGAGCGCGTTAAAGGACGTTGCCGAATCAATTATATGAAATTTCGCTTCAGTTTTCAATTCTCCTATCTCTAAAAGAAGGGTGACTGAACCTAAAGCCTTCTCGCCCTTTTCATTGAACCCACGAAGCACTAACTTGTCAGTTGAGAGCTTGCTAGTATCAATTCTAAGGTATGCGAGAGTCTTTATGTTCATTACGTTGACCGATGCACCCGGGTCAACTAGAACTCTTGATAACTTAAACTTGCCCACATTTACTGTGATGTAAAGCGGACGATTGTGGTCGGCAGTTCCAAGGAGTAAATCTTCGTCAGAGAAGGTAACCCCAGGGATTTCTTTAAAGTACAAAGCTTCTTCCTCAGAAGTTGAGTCTAATTGAGCTAAGCAAATCTCTGGGTCGAGAAGTGCTTTAATTAGAGTCTCCCTCATCTCTTTTGAAAGGACAAGGGCATCATAAATGCTCAATTTGGCAGGCAACTTCCTAAGGTGAGCTAAGACATTGTAATCAACACTTGGAACATTAACGTTGGGACCCGGTGGATTTGAAAGAATTGGAGTTGATTGTTGAGTAGGGATTTGAATTGGATCATCGGAAACAACTTGTTTTCCTTTATCTTGAGGAGGTAGCCTAGGGGGTAAGACCTTCCCACCACGTAGTTGTACTTGCACGACTTCATCGGAAGAACAAACTACATGGGAGTCTACGCTCTCCTTAGGCGATTGATTGTCATTATCTGAGCGAGAGTCCGAATCTGAAAAGTCTATCACGACAGGACCCCTTTGAAAGTTAATTTCAGGGGTTTCACTATCTGATAAGACATCAAATTCGTTTCTCTCTTGAAGAGTCAAATCTGGAGAGCTGAGTGTTTGAATTTCTTGATTGATCTCAGCTTGTTCTAAATTATTTTCAACAGAAAAGTCATTTACAATTTCATTCTCAACATTAATCATCAAAATTTGAGCAGAAGGATCAGACTTTTTATTCAATTTTCGACCCTTTGCCTTTGATGGGGCAAAGTAAAAGTCAGATAATTTTAGTGGTGACAGAGGTTTTGAGCCACCATTAACCACTTGTACAGATCTCTCATCAATAAATTTCCTCTCTACAGAAAGTTCACTCTTTTCATTTTTATTTAATACAGTAGTTCCTAAGAGTACTGGAGAGGAAACTATCCCAACGTCCTCCTGCGAAGCCTCGAGGTCAACCTCCCAGATCGGGTCTCGGGCTCTCGTCGGTAACTGTTGAGAAAGACGAAAAGATTTATTAATTGACTTTTTAAATGCCCGGGATAGTGCTATATCCCAACCATCTTCAATGGACAGAGAAAAGTTAGAATTCATACCTGAGATAGATTTGACAGACCCCTGATCGGATCGACCAGGTACTCCTTTGGAATTATAATGTGACCTTGACGGAAGTTCTTTTCTAGCCAATCTTTGAAGACGATGCAGTCTTCGATTGTGTGGCCTAACATGCGATGGTAGGGGCAAAAAGTTGGATCATCCTTCTTATTTGCCTCTTCCGGCTTCTTGGCCTCTGGCAATCGAAAATCTGGCTTCTTCTGAAGACTTTTAAAGATCTTTCTCACCGACTCCCTTTTAAATGGATATGTACGAGCCAATCTTTTTTTAAAAGAAATCGGGTGAGAATCTCTTGTAGGTTGGGAAGTTACCTGAAAAGGTGGAGATTTCTGAGTTTGTTGTGTTGGAGAATTACTGGACTGAACATTCATTGGTTTCTTCCCCTTATCAACAGCTGAAACCATTGCTGTTCTCTTTTCAAAGGACTTCAATAGTTTACTAGCTTTCTTTTCCTCAGTAGAATCCTTCAGGAATGGCATTTTGGAAGCCTCTTCATGTAGATTACTAGCCTTATTCAAAAGTTTTTCGAAGGTTTTGATAGTGAAACCTTTCAGGAGAAAAGCAATAGGCCCGTGGATATTCTTTAAAAGAATCTCCACTGCATGTTGCTCTTGCAACTGGGGTTCACACTTCATCGAGAGATTTTGCCATCTCAAGATGTACTCAACCAAAAACTCTCCCGGTTTTTGTTTTTCAATGACGAGATCACCCACGGTTACACGCTACTGAGCTCCTGAGAATCTCTTTAAGAATAGAATCTCGAGCTCTGTGAATGTTTTTACTGAACCATTAGGTAGATCTGCGTACCACTCAAAAGCAATACCGGATAGACTACTCATAAACTGGCGAAAGAGTAGAGCATCTGACCCTCCTGCGTTGCAACAGCTCGCTCGGAAGTGGGCCAGGTGCTGTCTTGGGTTTTCTAACCCACTAAAAACTTTGAATGAAGGTGGCACAAAGCCTTTAGGATAAGAAACTAAATCATATTCTTCAGGGTAGGGTCTACCCTTTGAAATAGATACAGTCCCTTGAGAATGGGCTAAGGCCTCCCTTACCTGGGTTTCGATCATCTAGCAGATATCTTTATTGGCTGGAGAGGTTGGGGAAGCAACTTCTGGAGTTCTAGGACTTGATTCTGTCTTCCTGCTGTGCTCACCCACTATGTGTGTTGTAGGTTGCAACTGCTCGGATTGAGATTGATGTGCTTTGATCATCTGATTCTGTATTTGTTCCATTCTGAGCATCATCTGTTCAATTTTATTTTCCAAACTCTTGATGTATTCATCTTTCTCATTCAGTTTAATTGATCCATCAGAGTCTGAATCTACTGCTGCAGAGGCTTCTTCCTTACCAGATCAGTGTCTTGAAGGCTCAGCATCTTTATTTGATGCTATGATCTCAACCATACAAATATTCCCAGCTGAATCTTCTTCCATCAGATCATCTGTTTCTGGATCGAAGGCTTCAATTACCTTATTTTTAAGTATGTCCCTTATTTCCTGTACCACCTCATCGACCGGTCTACCCTCAATTGATTCGAGGTCGATTGGTAGGTACCCCTTATAATTAATCATTTCTTCAAATTCCTCATCTCCGAACTGGGTGAGGACCTCTTGAATCTTTAAGTCATCAGCAGTAGGTTCTGCCACCAACTGATCTAACATCTCTTGATCGTCTTCAAGTTCTATCCCCTCCCCTCCGACTGTCCCGAGGTCAGTATTCGCGAGGGTGACATCCTTAACAGGGTGAGGGATATCTAGCCTAACAGGTGACGAAGGAGTTTGACTTGTAGGAACTCCAACATCAATCTGAGGAGAATTCTCACATCCCTGAATAAGGAGTCGGGGGACTTTGACAGGTAACTGAACTAGCGACCGAACTGGTGACTGAACTGAAGTATCTCTAATCTGAATCCCAACAGTTCTGCTTATCTTCATCGGTACATATGGTTCATCCAAAGGTATGGGCCTCTTGCCCTTAACATCAACTGGCTGCAAGTTTTTAACAATTTCTTTTGACTTGGCTACCACAGGGGCCAACTTTGAAAATCTTGAAGGGGGAACTGGAGGTCTACCACTGAGAGGGTGACTCCTACCAGACCCAGTTAAAACTATCTCCTCAGTTTTGGCAGTTGGGAGATGAGGCACCCAGTGATATCCATCCACTAAGACTGAAGCAACTGGTTGTTTAACAAACTTTTTATTTCTCCTTACTGCTGAGGAGTCAGATTTCTTGCTTCAGATTTTTCTTCCTTTAAAACTTCTTTCTCAAGCTTATGTGAGATCACCCCCTTCAGGTGTCTCACATATTGTTTTTTGTCTGACCTGTCTCAGCAGCACAGGTGTGAATGATGTTCCTCAACATCCTGGTTCTTAAAGTGTTCTTCTCCTTTGTAGTCCTCTTAATAGTATAGTCGACTGGGCTAGGTGGAGAGCTAGCAATCCACGTGACTCTCTCCTCCCCTGCAGCAGCTGCGAGGGGGTGAAAACGACTCCCTTTCAGGAGTGGAGAAGAGGCAGGGATAGACAGCTCCTCAACAGCCTCAGGCTCGACTAGACTCAGAGCCTTTTATTCAGCTATCTTTCTGGACTTTGTGATTTTCTTCCTTATCCTTCTCAGGTAGTTCTTCCTAGCACTCTTAGTGCCAAACAGTGCTCCAGAACTAGAAGACCCTTTCTCAACAGTAGATTTCACCTCAGTCTTCTTGTCCTCACTTTGGACTGAGGGTACAGAAGGTGTAAGGGTAGCACCTGCTGCCAGTTCCAATACTAGGGGAAGGTCACTCGTAGCTCCCACAGCTAGTTCCACTACTGAACCATTCTCGCCCTCAGCAGCGAGATTAATGATTGTTCCACCATTCACAGACAGTTTCAAAGTCTTGAAGCCCATTCCAAACTGAATTGCACTGCTATGGATTAACTCTTCGATTTTAAGATCTCGGTCAATTGAGAACAGAAGTTTTCCAGCCATTGCAGAAGATTTGATTGTCTGAAATTTGAAAGAGAAGATTTGAATCAAACTTTTGAATTTGAATTTTGACAAGAAATTTTCTATATTTTATCACATAAATCGAATTATAGGAATTATAATCCGATATGTAATGATAAAGTATAGATATCAATTTTGATTTGAAGAAAATTTGAATTTTTGTTGTATGTGTTCAACTACAAGAGAATGTTGTAGAGAACGCATAGCAACAACGGTCTGGATTTGATTTCAAAGAATTTGACGGGGTTTGAAATTTTGAAGATTGAAAGATTTTTTTTGACTATTTGAAACCAATAAGTCGGATTTGATTTCAACTTAATAGTTAACAAATATCAAAGAAAGTTAAGGAGTTTTGACTCGACTCTCTTATCCCACTGATTAGGTTAGGGATAAGATGTCAGAGGTGTGATTTGGTGAAAAGATTAGATGATTAAGTTTGAATCTGGAAATGATACATGTTATACTACAAGAGAGTGTTGTAGTAGTACATGTGACAGTGAAAATTGAATTTGAATTGAAAGGAAATTTAAGTGACTCAAAAATCCGGCAGTATCTCCCCTTATTTTGAAACTCGAGGTGTTGAATTTGCATTCAACAAGATAGTTTACAAACATTAAGGAAGATTTTACAGGAAGAAACTCGACTCTTTATATCTTATCAAAGATAAAATGTCAGAGTTTAAAGATTTGAAAGATACTGAAAATAAATGTTGAATTTGAATTGTCAATGTTAATCTACAAGAGGTATTGTAGAATAACATATGACAAGTGACGATTAAAACTTGAAGAAAATTGAATGGATGTTTTTGAAAACTTGAATTTCCGGCAGCACCTCCCCTTATTTTTGAAACTCGAGGTGTTGAATTTGCATTCAACTCGACGGTTTACAAATGTTAGGGAAGAGCTAGGGAAAACCACTTGACTCTTTACATTTCAAAAGAATGATTTAAAATGAAATGTCAAGGATTGATTTATCCGGAAAAATTTGAATCAATATTGCATATATTAAGCTACAATAATTGTTATAGAGAAATATATGGCAATGCATTTTGAACTTAATTGATTTTGAAAGAATGTTTGAAAATTTTGAAAATCCGGCGGCATCTCCCCTTATTTTTGAAACTCGAAGTGTTGAACGTGTGTTCAACACAATGGTTTACAAGTTATAAAAGGGAGATTCAAAAAAAAATCAACTCGACTTTTTCATTCCAACGAATGGTTCAGAATGAAATGTCAGAGACTGAAACAACCAGAGAAGTTGAAAGTACATTAACTATATACAACTACAATCATTATTGTAGAATATATAGTTGCAATGATTATTATGACTTGAAATAGATGCTTGAAAAATTTGAAATTTCGGCAGCATCTCCCTTATTTTTGAAACTCGAAGTGTTGAACGTGTGTTCAACATAACGGTTTACAAAAAATTTTAAATAGGGGGACGCTAAAAACTAACCCGACTCTTTCATTCCGACTAGTGATTCGGGATCGAAATGTCGAAAGTTAGATTAACCAAAAGATTTAAACTTTGAATTAAAAATTGGAAGAGGAATCTATATCCTATCACACATATTAAATTATAGGAATTACAATCCTATATGTAATGATAAAATATAAGAATCAATTGAGATTTGAAGAAGATGAAATTTTACTAGACTGTCGAAACTATGATTTTGAAGTTAAAGAATTCTTCTGTAAATTGTGAAACTTAGCATGCTATTATTTATTTGCATGCGAGTTTGCAACATGTACAGAAAGACTTTGAAAAGCTCGGCTTAACTCTTTCGCTCTACCAATGAACTTGGAGGCAAAATGTCAAAGCTAGACTTGGAGGGAGGTTTCTTAAACTCACCTCTCTTTTCACATGTCATAATTGAGTTGACCACACTCACCCAAGGGAGAAATGGGAGAGGGACCAACAGAAGAAAGGTAGTCAAAACTACCGATGAAATAAAATTTGTATCGCTATTAAAGATGGAGAGAGACTTTCCCCAGCGGAGTCGCCTTTTTTTGTTGTGATTGAAAACATAGTTTTGAAAAGTGTTTAATTTTCTTTGGGAAATGTTTAATTTCTGGAATTTAAATTTTATAATCGAACGCTTATTATGCATGATATATCACCTCGAAAGGTGAACATATCGTTCCATAATAGGTTCCGATTACAAATCTTGATTTACCCAGATTATCGTAGTCAAACTCAAGGAGAAATAACATACGATCTCGAAAGATCAAAATGATGTTTAATTCAATGTTTGACTATGCTAATTTGAACATATGGATCATTAATTTCATAATCAGAACTATTATTGTAATTGACATATCTATCCAAAGAAAGAAAATATTAATTACTATCAATAGTTTGAATATGACGATAATGATCGTCAGGTTTGAATTTCCCAAAGATAATCAATTGAAGGTTTTGAAAAAGCTTGATTTTGAAATCAGGTCTGGGTTTCTAAATCTCCTACGAGCGCAAGCCCTCGTAGTTAATTACATCGTAGGAAACCAGAAATTTTCCTACGAATACTCTCGATTAAAATAGCGATACGAATTTTATTTAAGAATTCAAAGCTTGATGTCAAAGAAGATTAAGGACTTGGATTTTCAAGTGGGATTGGTTCAATGTTGAACACTTATTTCTGGAGTTAAAGGAAGAAGAGTAGGAGGTGCTTTAAGATTCTGAATCACTTCAGAAACACCTCAAACTATCCTAAGTGTTGGGCTTGAATTAGATTGAAAGATATTTTAATGTTTAAGTGGTCAATTTTATTAGAAGCTGGGAATCAGATTCCCGGAAGATTGAGGTCTTAAGATTGAAGACATGCCTCAGAACTTAAGTCTAAAATGGGTACTGAGAACCAGTGACCCGAAACCTAACTAATGCAATGCAATCTGGACTTATCCCAGCCTGGATTGGGGAGCCAGCTAAACCACCTAAACGCTTTTAAAAACCATGAGTCAAAGTCTTTTAAATGTAGAATGGTTAGGGTCATTGATTAAGATTGGTTTAAAGAATTGGGGTCGACATCTAGAGCAGATCCTAATTGACCCCTTAACATATGTTGGGTTAAATGCTTAAGCTAGAAATGCAATTAAAGATTTAGACTCAATTTTTAATTTGTATCTAATGCAATGCATGCTAGTTGACTCGATGAAATGCTTAAATCAAAATGTAGCAGTTTTAAAATCAGGCTTAAAAATAGATTTTATCCTAGAGATTGCACAACATCCCCTTGGACAGAACTGCACCCTAATAGGTCAGGTGGTCTGCCAGAACCCGCAGGCGGGGAGGTGCCTAACAAGGTAGAGAAAAGTTAATATGATGCATGAAAACTCCCGGTGAGTCCGGGCTTACTTCTTAAGAGCGTTAGAGTTTCTATCTGAGCTTAATTTTTTTTAATTTTGTTCAAATAGAAATAGTTAATGACTGTACCCTCACGAGCCTCCGATCGGGTTCCAGCTAAATCAAAATAGACATGCAAGAGCGCCCAATAAACTATTAAAAGCATGCTGATCCTTAATCGCAATCAACACATCAATCAAACTAATTAAATAATTAAATAAATATTCAAAATGAAAGTCGATAGGCAAGTGCCCTTAATTATACAACCCAGGGTCTGCAGGAAAATAAAGTGGCCGGGTACCACTGACCTACAACCCGGATTCTACTCCTAAGACTCAAGTGACTTTGAGATTTGAGATTCTTCTCGTTCTTCACTTCTTCGTCTTCTTGGAACTCCTTGGATCGTCGGGTCTGGATATCCAAATGAAAAGAAACTCCCCCTGAATAGGGGTGTTATCTTTTCTCTTTGGATATTTGAAATTTATCCTAATTTGGATCTCCAAATGGATAGGAACTCTCCCCTAAGGGATGTTCCTTCCTCTTTGGATTCCAAATTGGATTTTTTGGCATCTCAATCTCAAATCACTTTAAATTTACAACTCAATTTACATTCAAATTACATCAATTAAAATTAAAAATCTAGACTCAACAACCTGCAGGGTTATCCTAATAATCAGCAGTTTATATTTAACATCCCAAGCAGTTATATATTTGAAATTAAAATGCTCAATCACAGCCACACTTGGCCATGCTCTTTTTGATTTAAAGGAGGACTTAGGCAATTTTCTGGAGCACCTGTGCAATTTGATAATTATAATTTTGCCCCCTTTATTTAATGCCTTGTATGAGCATGGCCACATACATAAGATTGAATTAGTATAAATCGTTCCTAACCTAAGGGTATATCTATCATACAATCAATCACATCGCAGAATGTAGTAAATAAATAAATAATCACAGCAATTCTATGTCTAGCAAACAGCATGCAGTGAAAGCTCGAAAACCAGGCACACAGCAGAAAAGTAAACACTGGCTTAGCCTAAGACTAGAGTTGGTTGTCCTAGCAAACCATCTAAAGTGTGTGTAGGAGACTGTGTGGTTTTGATATGTCCTAGATATGCACTTGATTGAAGTTGCTTGAGGTTCAAGTTGGTTGAAGGTTTAAGGAAAACTTTAGGTTAAAGTTTAAATCTTAATGATTTAAAATTGATTTTAAAAATGATTTTGATTGTTTATTGGATACCACCTTTGTTGCACACCGAGGGCATGAAGTTTATTTCACCTTCCTTGGGGCTAATTTAATAGCCTCGCAGGCCTGGGTTACCCAGTGGTACCCGATATAATTAAGTGATTTGAGTTTGATTGAGGTTTAAAGGTTGATTAATTTTTAATTAAGATTGGTTGGTTCCTGGTTTTAAGTTCAAATTAATGTTTTCTGGAATTTTGAATGATATGTTGAATTTTGATATTTTCTGGATTATTTTAATGATTTAATTAAGGGGTTAAAAATTGACATTTTGATTTGAAAAGTTTTTTAGAATGTTAATATTTTATTAGAATACTAGACCTTAATACGATCAATTAGACAGTAAGTACACTGAAATTGGATTTTTCTAGATTTTATTATGAAGGTTTGAAGTTTTGACTTGAATTTGAACTAAGTTTGACCAAAAGTTGACTTTTTCAAAATTGATTGATTTCTGGAAACTTAACATTTTTTATAAATATTAGACCTTAATATGAGTTGTATGCCTTTGAGTTTGCTCAATTTGGAGTTCATTTGAATTAGTTATGAATTTTTGAAGTTTTGAGTATTTATTGAATTTTCAAAAATTGTTTAATTAAGACCCTTCTTATGGTTTGAATCCAAATGACCTCCAAACTTCTTGAAATTAACTCCAAAGGTCAAGAATGACCTAAGGAGTGATTTCCAAGTGTTTGGAAATTTTCTGAAATTTTTAATTATTTTTAATTAATTAAATTGATTAAATATTGAATTTTAATTAAACTTAAATTAAACTTAATTTTAAAGTCCAGTCAAGAGGATTTTTTTTTTGCATTGATTAAGGGTTCAATTCTGATCAGTTTGAGATATTATTTGTAATTTTTGGATTTAAATTTGATTTATTATAATTTCTGGAAGGTTTAATAGCTTAATTAAGGTTTAAACTTGATTAGGTTAATTAAAGGGGCTTAATGATTTCAAAATTCAGTGAGGAAATTTCCTATGGCTTAAAGTGTCACTAAGTTTAAGTGTTCAAGGTTTCAAGCCAAAATGAGGTGTATCCTAATTATGGGAAATATTATAAGTTCTCTAAATCAAGTCCTTAATTATTGTCCTTAATGACGTCACTAAGTTTGAATAAGTTTGAATCAATGTCCAACTAACCCTTGACATACATATGAATAGCATGCACAAATAACCACAATCAATTCCTAAGTCTAGGAGAGCCCTAAGACTAAGTGGTGTGTGCATCCTAAGCATGCAAAGATTAACACTAATTAAATATTCTTAATTAGACTAATGAATGATTAAATCATAATCATTCATTAGCACTCCCACATGATTTCTATTCAAATATGTTTACCTATATTTAAAATTTCATAGTAGATCTCTCAACCTAAAATATTTAAGTATTTATATATGTACTTCAAAATAATTTTAAAATATACTTAATCTATACATGGAATTATATATAGACATAGGTTTTAAATTAAGAATACTTAAGATATGATTAGGGTGATTTTAATATCTAATTGAGAGATCTACTGATCTATTAAGATCATTTGAAAATAAGTTTTTAATTTGCAAAATAATTGGCTTAATATTTAATTAGATATTAATTAAATATTAAAATAATTAAGTAATTAAAATAAGTTAAAATTAATCAAGTTTTGATCTCTGAATTTGATTTCAAATTAAAGTGCTTAATTTTCTAAAAATTTTGATATATTATACTTAATTTCCTGATTTAAAATGGATTTATTGTGAGTTTTTGAAGTATAAATCAATTAAAAAAGAATTTTAATTAATTTTAAACTAATTAAAAGTTAAAATAATTTTAAAATCAGCTAACTTAAATCTTAAGAATTTTCTGAAAATTTAAAATTATTTAAATATATATACATATATATATATATATATATATATATATATATATTAATTTAAAAAAAAATTAAATTATTAATCATTAATTAATATTAATTAATAATTAAATATTTAATTAATGGAAGCAAAAGATATAGTTTAAATTAATTTAATTTCAAAATTAAAATAAATTAAAAGAAAATAATTAATTAATTATTTAATATTAATTAATTAAATCATTGAAAATTAATTGATTATTTATTAAAATATTTAAAATCATTTAAATAATATTAAATAATTTAATATTAATTGAGATTTTAAAATCATTTAATATTTAACTAAAATTGTAAAATATTTAAAATTAATTAAAATATTAAACAATTTAATTATTAATTAAAATTGTAAATCATTTGATATTAATTAATATTATAAATTATTTAATATTAATTAAAATGTTAAGTGATTTTAAAATTAATTAAAATTTAAAAATAATTTAGTATTAATGAAAAGTATAAAATATTTTATGTTAATTATAATATTAAATGACTTAATATTAATTAAAATTTCAAAATTATTTAATATTAATTAATATTATAAGGTGCTAAATATTACTTAAAATATTAAATAATTTAATTATAAATTAAAGTTATAATATCATTTAATATTAATTCTTAATAATTAATATTTGATAATTAAGATTAAAACAAAATATTTAATGTTTAAATACTAAATATAAGTTTATAATGATTAATAATTAATATTAATATAATTTCAAAGTCTAATTGTAAAATTAAATTAGTAGTAATTTGAAATTAAGATTATTTAATCTCTGAAATATATTTTAATATATACTATATTTTAATATATAATATATATTATTATTTAATATTTATTTAATATTTATTTAAAAGAAAATTAGAATTAAAACGATTTAAAAAAAATTAAAATCATTTAAAAAAAAAAATCAACAGGCTGACCACGTGGCGGCCCCTGATTGGCCGCTTCAAACCGCGGGAGCCATGTGGCGCATCCGGGTTGGTGGGTGAAACCGCAGGCAATCATTGGAAATGATTGCGCCGCCGCGCAATCATTTCCAATGATTGGTGGCGGCGCGGTTTCGATCCGCGCGGTACTTAACCACGTCAGCACGTGGTTTCGACCGTTGGATCTCCGCTATTTCGAAACGGACGGGTATGATCGAGTCAGACGGGGTGCGTAACCGCCTGATCAACCGCACGGTCGAACGAAACCACGGAAGGCCTTGATTTGGACCGTTGATCGCACGATCAACGGTAAAAAAAAAGCACAGTTGAACTTAGTTCAACCGAAACCCTAGAATGGGTTTTTTGCTTCGTGTGCTCGATCCGGTTAACCAAATTAGATAAAATTTTAAAACTAAATCGTCTATATGAACCGAAATGATGTGGATGGTTTGGTTCGACTTAAAACGAACTTAATCAAAAGCTAATTAAACTAGAGTATTTTAACCTAGGGTTTAGGATTATACCTTGCACAATCGATGGATTCGAATGAACTCGAGTTCTCTGAATTTGTAGTTTGTCCAAGTGTAGTTCTCCAGAAGACTTCTCGAGCTAACGACGTCTAGATCTGGACCTATAACCTCTTGGACGGATTTGGCTTAAGCTCGCCGGAATCAGGCTGCCGGCGAAGTTTGACCGGCTGGATTTCACTTGGAAAGTGAGGAGGAGTATCTGGAATGCTCAAACGAAAAGAGCTTGAGCTCTGGGAGAGCTTGAGTAGAGAGAGAAGTTGGGGGTTAGAATGATGGCTCATTTTCTCATTTTGCCCTATTCAATCCACTCCAGATTGAATGGACGGCTAGGATTAGTTGCCTGGACTCTCTGATGGCTACCAAGTGTCCAAGGGGTTGTTGGGAGCAGGAGCAATTAAGGACAAAGGTACATCCTAGTTGGAAAGGGGTTTTTGTCCTTTTGCAAGCATGTGGAAATGATCCAAGCCATTGGATCTTGATCTGAAGGCTGAGGGTAGTCCTAGGAAGGTTCTAGAGTGGTTTCAAGCAGCTGGAAAGGTTTAGGGAAAAGGGGATTAGGATTAAGATGGGTTTTGACCATCTTTGACCACTCTAAAACCTTATTTTGACTGTTTGACCAGTCAAAGCTCCTTAGACTGCTGAGGTGGCAGCCAAGAGAACTTAAGGAGCTGGTTAGGTTGATTTGCAAGGGATTCTTAGAGTTAAGGATTTGAAGTTTGAATGGATGAGAGGTATTTTGACCAAATGTGAGAGTTTGACCAAGTCAAATGATGTATGATTTGACTTGGGGTGGATTCAAAATAATTCAAAATATTCAATGGAATGATTTTTAAATTTTAAAAAGTTTGATTGAATTATATATCTTAACTAGATTCAATTGAATCAAATTTGACCAAACTTGGATTTGAGTTGACTTGGTCAATTTGACCATAAATTGACCCATGATGGATTTAGGGATATTCAAGACATCCAATGAGGTGGATTTGAGGGTTTAAAGGTCTTGATTTGATCAAATGGGTTAAAATAACCTATTAAAACCCTTAAAGGATACTTGAGTCAACCTAGGTTGACTTAGTCAACTGAGTTGACCCAAGGGGTAGGTCTAGGTTTAACATGTTTAGAATGACAAAAGGGATATAATGGAGGTGATTTCAGAGTTCAAATGAGTCATTTAGATCAAATGACCTATTTAGGCCCTTAATGGTCCTAATGGGTCAATTTGGTTGACTTGGTCAACCAAGTTGACCCAGGGTTAGAGATTAGGTCCAACCAGTTCAGAATGACATTCTAAGTCTGCTGGTGGTGATTTCAGAGTCTGGGCAGGTCGTTTGATCAAAATGACCTATTTGGGCCCTTAATGGGCCTTTTAGGTCAACCCTGGTTGACCAGGTGGGTCCAGGGCCTGGAAATGGGTTCAATGGATTTGAAATGACATTTGGAGACCAATGGAGGTGGTCCTAAGGTCTGAGGAGGTCATTTGGTCAAAATGACCTATTTTGACCCTAAAGGGCATGTTTGGTCAAACTAGGTTGACTTGGTCAACCAGGTTGACCCAGGGGCTGGAAGTGGGTCCAACAGGTTTGGTTTGATATTTGAAACTTGTTGGAAGTGATTGCATTTGATTTGGAGCTCATTTGGTTCAAATGATCATTTATACCCCATAGGGGTATTTTGGTCATTTTGACCCCTGGTCAACTAGGGGTCAAATTGAGTCCAACAAAATGCAGTTTATTGCTTAATGGGTCATAATCAAGGGTCTGGAGGTGATTGGAGGCTTTGAAGAAAGCTCCAGGGTCAAAATCCACTGGGTGGTAGGTCTAGTGGCATGGACTGTAAATATTTGAAGGTTTTAGAGCCTTTGAATTTCAATTCAGTTTCTGGGGCTAGAGACCTCAGAATGAGCTCAAATTTGGAGGGTTGCCTTTAGAGACATATCACATCAGTGTGGAACTGATAGATCTTGAATCAGAGGTCATTTGACTAGGGTTTGAAATATTCAAAGATTCACTAGAAAAGGCTTTTAGGACTTAGACCTTTGGCCTTGGAATTTGATCTGGATTTCTGGTTTTAAGCTAGATTTTGAATTTGAATGATAGGGTTTGAATTATCTAAATCATTTACAATCATTTGGATGATTGTAGATGATTAGATAGGATTAAAGTCAGGTCATAGGCTATGACAGCTAAATCTGGGTTGTTTAAAGGTCAGGATTGGTCAGGGATTTGAATTGACTTGAACTTTAGATTGATCTGAGTCTTGAATAAATTGATTTAAAATATGGGTTGGTCTGGAGTTTGAAAAGATTTGAGGTCTGGATAGATCTAAGGTCTAGGAGAATCCTAAGACCTAAATTGATCTAGGAAAATCCTAAGGTCTAGAGTAGATCCTAGGGACTGAAATCTAGGAAGTACCTAGAGTCTAGGAAACCCTAAAGTCTGAAATCTAGAAGGTTCTTAGGATCTAGAATAGATCCTAAAGTCTGAATTTTAGGAAGATTCTAAGGTCTAGATTGATCCTAAGATCTAAAATCTAGGAAAGATCCTAGGATCTAGAATAGTCTGGAAATTTGATTGATCTGAGATCAGGGATTTGAATCTGGATTGATCTAGGATTAGATTGATCCTAGGGTTAAGATTAATTTGAAGAGATCCTAGGGTCTGAACAGATCCTAGGGATGGAAATCTAGGAAAATCCTAGAGTCTAGATTAGTCTTAAATTATATTGATCTGGGGTCAGGATTGATCTGGGGTCTGGATGGGTCCTACTGACCTCATACAAAAATGAGGTCAACAAACTGATATTCAAGTTGCAAGAGTTTTGATTTTGGGACTTTTCTCTGCTTGCATTCAACACCTCTAGTCCGCCAGCAAGCTGCAGGTCTTCGCGACCTCGCTGTTTGGCTATGACTTCAAGCCACCGTCGCCGACGGATCTCTTGATGAATCCCACGCCTATTCATTATTCGAATATAAATTCCAACCACCGTCGCCGGCGGATCTCTTTGCGAATCCCACGTTCATTCGCTGTTCGGCTACAACTTCCAACCAAGATCTCCTTGCTAATCTCGTGCCCATCCGCCTCCATCACAACAACTCAGGCGGATCAAGCCCGGAGTCGAATCTGCCTTTACGTGGCACCTCCGACTGTCCTCCTTGCGTGCAAACGAGCCTTACAAGTTCACCTATACTGGTTGTTCTTCATAGGTGAACAAGAATATGATCTCAGAACCTCAGCCGCTTGGTCCACTACCTTTGTACGAGCCAGTCCTCGTTCTGCCATTTGAGCAAGCCATTTGAACAAACAACGAATACAATAGAGAAGAAGGATTACAATCAAGCGCTATCATTAATTATATTATATTATTAGTAATAATTATAATTCATAATTTTTATTCTAACAAAAAAAATCATCACCAAATCAAATGCTTGCAATCCTCAAAGTGAAACACATCACAATTGGCGACCATCAGCAACCGTTGGCGACTATCGGCATCACAATCTGTGACGATCGACAACCATCGGTGACCATCGGCAAACATCGGCGACCATCTGCAAGCAATTGATCAAGATAAGCAATAATCGACAAACAATAATCAGCAATTGCAGCTTTAAAAGACTATTTCCGGGACCCGACAACATCCCAAAGCCCCTGGCCGTCGATTATCTTTCGGCCGGGATGATTAAAAGGGCAAGTGCCCTCCTTATCTCCCGGAGCCAGGGAGGGGACGCCGGGAGGCTGCCGAAATTTACTCAAAATTATTTGACTTAGTTGAATTTTTGGAAGATTGGAAAATGTTAAAGATTGATTAAATTTGAAAATAATTATAATTGTTGTGGGCTAGAATATACGCGGCGATAGAGTTAAAATACTACGTCTTAGCATTGTACGGATATCCAGCTCACACACAGAGAACACAAGATTTTTATGTGGAAAACACTGAAAAGGGTAAAAACCACGGGGCCTAGCCCAGTTGAAATGATTCCACTAGAACTTGAGTAGATTACAGGGGGCTGACTCGCCTCCAAGGGCGCTCAGACTACAAGTATTACCCGTAGGGTGGAAGTTAGAAGCTTGTGAGGGCCTAAGGTCACGCTGGCAGAACTTCGGGGTCACCAGGTGGTCTGGCAGAATTTTGGTCCCTAGGTAGTTGTCGGGCAGAGTTGAAGAAGTTAAATGGTGGTACGGCGGAACTCCGGCGTCAGGCGGTGGTCCGGCGAAGTGCAGGACCTCAGGTGGTGGTCCGGTGAAGTGCAAGGCCTCAGGTGGTGGTCCGACGAAGAGCAGGGTCTCAGGTGGTGGTCCGGCGAAGTGCAGGGCCTCAGGTGGTGGTTCGGCGGAACTCTGGCGTCAGGCGGTGGTCCGGCGAAACTCCGGCGGTGGTCGAGGAGGAGCGAGGGGGCAAGAGCTCTCTATTTTTCTCCTTAGGATTAGGTGTCCCTTTTCATGAGAAATGGGGTCTATATTTATAGATTTTCGTGAGTAGCATGGCCCGTAAATAGGTGGAAGATCAGGGGTAGTTAGGGAGTGGTTTGAATGGATGGCCGATCTTGAATCCCTTGATCATAGAACGTTCGCTGGACATTTGAAGGTCTTAATGATGTCGGAATTTGGTGATCTTGGGCTCGTTGGATTTGTCTCGTCAAGACGCTCAATTGATTATAAGAATGTCACATTTGGACACTATTTGGTAATCCAAATTATGGTTTGAACCTTCTAACAGTGCTTCAGACCCTTGATTTGGACCCATTTGGGCTCGGATTGGGTCGAATTTGGTGTGGTTGGGTTCGTATTTCCGAGACGGTCAGTTCGACTATAAGTTTACTAGAATCAGAGTTCGGATGGTCCCAAAATTAATTTCGGAAGTTTTACCTTAGTTTTGCCTCGAGATTCGTGCCCGATCAAGATAATTTTTTGAGGATGTATCAGTTGCCCCCCTATTTTTGGACGTCGAAGCCTTAGGAGTCCGAAAATACGTGTTATAATTTTTCGGGGAATTTTTTCGGGCAATTTGATATTTGCATAAAACCAAATTTGCTTGTAGAAGTCACGAATGTCTTCAAAAGTGCCAAAATTGAGTCCAGAACGTCAAAAAACAGTTCCGGGGACCCCAAAAACGTCCGATTTGACCTTTCCGGGCCCAAAATTGGGCTCAAAAATTGGCTGGGGTGGCCCAGCCGTCGCCGCCGGCCGCAGCTGCCCGACCGCCCGCACGCTGCAGCGCCTGCGGGCCACGCTTGGCCCGCGCTTGCGGGCCACGCTTGGCCCGCGCCTGCAGGCTGGCTGGCCCGCGCCTGCGGGCCGCCCGGGCCTTCGCCCTGCCCGTCGGCAGGCCGTTGTTGCCGGTCGTGGCTGACCGGCCCCGGTCAGCCAGGTTGACCGGCAACCGCCGGCGGTCGCTGGAAATTTTTTTTTTCCTTAACTTTCCTAACTTCCCTAACCCCCCCTCCCCACCTATAAATATCCCCCCCCCCCCCCCTTAGGCCCTTAACCCTTGCCCCTTTCCCCCCATCCCCTCTCTTTTCTTTTACATAAGGCCCTCCCCTGGCCCTGAACGGGTGGCATCCCTCGTCCAGGCCCAGAGCCCCTTACTGCGAGAAGAAGACTCCTTCCCCTCCGCCCTCCTTGCCTGTCTGCCCTCTTTCTATACGGGAGGTCTTCCCCTGCCTTCGGATAGGTGGTATCCCTTATCCTATGGCAGGGCCCCTCCTTATACAGAGGTCATGTCGGGTGACTTCATTCCTTCAAGTGATCCCGCGGTCAGGAGAAAGTCTGCCGCGCTGCCTGACGGAGAGCGGAGGTCCACCAAAGGAGCGAAGGTGGATGATGTTGCGTCCACTATTACGGGCGATCTTCTGATGCTTCTCCACAAGAATTTTCACATCCCGAATGATGTGGTGAAAACGGTTCCGAAGAGGTCTGATCGGGCCAGTCTTCCTCCTCCTGGGTACCTTACTGTTAGCGAGACCAGTCTGCGAGCAGGACTGCGCTTTCCACCTTCCGCTGAGCTGGTCGAGATTTTGAGGAGATGCGGGGTGTGCTTGTCGTAGTTTTCTTATAGAGCCATGTCGGTGATAGTGGGACTGATTGCCCTTTTCAGAGACCGGGGGGTTGTGCTGACACCTGAGCACCTTTGGCGGATGGGGCGTCTTACCAGCGACACGCAGGGGCGTGTGACTTTTTGATGCAAATGGTTAGACATGCGCACCCGTGACCCTGTGAAGAACTTGTCCAGTTCCTACTTTTTTGTGAGGTTTGACTGGGGCCTACTTGAGAAGTGGGGGAAGATGAGGGACTTGCCAGCTCCTTTGTACGTCGGAGAGGAGGACATAATGAGGCTTCTGAAGGTCCCCGATGTCAAGCATCTTCTATATGAGGTTCGTTATTTAAATAAGTATATAGAAGAAGAGTTTCTGTTCAAGGTTGGCCTGTCCTTTTACCCCGGGAGGTCGGATGCTCGGATGTTGAAGCCGACTTCCAAGGTTCCTGAGCCACCTGTCCCAGTTCCGAAGGCTGCCTCTAAGAGACAGGTGGGAGGTGAAGATCCCAAGGTTTTGTTGAAGAAGAAGAAGTTGGAGGGGGTTGCGGCGAACACAGGCATTGTTGCACCTGTTTCTTCCCCTGTCAAGATTCGCGTTCCTGGGGATGTCTTGAGCCATCAATGTGTCAGACGTCGCAAAGCTGATGACCTGGTAAGAAACTCTTTTCTAGTGTTTCTTTTTCTTTTTATTCTGGAATGGCTTCCAGTTCCCCTCTTCCCTTTTATTTCAATTATCACGGCGTACATAGCTCGAGGCTGAGCTAATGGGAGCCCTGAATGAATGGAATGCTGAATTTGTGAAGATCAAGTATCTTTAGGGAGAATTCAAGTGGAAGTAGGACCAGAAGACTAGAGAGGCCAAGGTGCTGGAGGAGGAGCTATGCGGGTGTAGGACCGAGCTGGCAAATATAATACAATCAGTATCCCTCCAGAACCAGCAGATAGATCGTCTTCAGGTCGATCTTGAGAGGGCTCAGGCGATGATTACCCAGCTTTGTGAGGATCAGAGGGCTTCTAGAGAGAAAGTTGCGGTGCTCGAGGCTGAGAACAAGAGGTCCCAGACTCTTATTATTGAGAAGGAAGCCGCTCTGACGAGTTTTGAGTCTGCAAGGGTCATTGTTGATTTCAAGAAGTCCATAGCTTTCAAGATCATCATCCAGGAATATGTTCAGGAGGCTCACGGCCACATTTATGAGGTAGAAGTGAAGGCTTTAGAGCAGCAGTGTCTTGATGATGGGTTCATCCGGGGCTTCTTGAAGGGAGTCCGCTTGATGCAGCGAAAGACCGGAGTGGAGGTTGAGGGGCTGACACCTAGCCAGGCTTCAGATGATTTTCCTCCTGGTTCTGATGGCGACGAGATAGAGAGTGAGCTGTAGAAGGCCTTTGCCCTCGAGGCCGATGATGAGGTGGTAGATACTGAGTAGCGTCTTTACTAGTTGTACTTATCTGATCTTTCTTAGCACTTTAGTTTATGTTGGATGTTTGTGCTCATATATGTTGTCATTTATGATTCAGTAGTGGATTGCTTATTTAGTAGTGAATTATGTGTTGCCTTCTATGATTTAGTCTGAATGATCTTTATGCTTCTTCTCTCTTTTAAGGTACTTGAATCGTCTGAGATTATTGATTAATGCCGTTCAATCTACGCGAAAGAGGTCAGGTTGTACCTACTTAGGACCAACTCTCGAGCATCTGAGATTCAAGCTTCTCTTTTTAAGGAGTTCAAGTTTCAAGTGAAGGACTTTTGACCTTTCGAGGTTGTTGATTATAGCATTGTATAATGCTATTTGCACCTGTGTGGAAGAGGTCAAGCTGGATCCCCCTATGACCGATCATCCAGTGATTGAGGTGTAACAAAGAATGTGCGTACCTCGAACCAAGGATATTATAATTAAGTGGCATCCACTTAGGCTGTTTTGACCTATCCGAGGTTGTGAATTGAAGCATTTGGTTATGCTTTTTAACCTGTGTGGAAGAGGTCGGATCAAATCCCCCTGGGACTGATCATCCTGGATTGAGTGCAATCGTGTTGCGTATTACTTGCATCTAGGATTTCAAGATTGAGGCTCACAGTGTGTGTGAGATTACAGTCCTAATTGAAGGAGGCAATAATGTAACTGAACAAGGGAACAGAACTTTACTGCACTGAACAACACCATACTTCCCTGATACAATTCAGGGATATGAGCTACAAATGTTACTGTCAATACAAGAGGTAGACGACACTTAACACATACAATACTTGAAAACAAAAATACTTTTATCTTCTACTGATAGTATTTGCGAAGGTTATCCACATTCCAGGTCCGAGGAAGCATCTTTCCTTCAACATCTTATAGTTTGAAAGTTCCTGGCTTTACTACGATTGCCACCAAGTACGGACCCTCCCAGAGGGGGGAGAGTTTGTTGCGCTGAGGGCCTTTTCCTGCCGCCTCGATGCTGCGCAGAACTAGATCCTCTATCGCTATACGGTGTGGTTTCATCCTTCGGTTATAGTGACAGGCAATCCTCTGGTGATATGCAGCGGTCTTGAGTGTCGCTTCGTCTCTTATTTCTGGGAGGAGGTCTAGATTGCATCTGAGCTTTTCTTCGTTGCCGTTGAAGTCAAAAGTTTGGACTCTATGACTGGGAACTCCAATGTCGACGGGAATGACAGCTTCGGTGCCAAAGCAGAGATTGTACGGGGTTTCTCCTGTTGGGGTTCATGCCGTGGTACGATAGGCCCAGAGGATATTTGGGAGTTCATCAGCCCATTGCCCCCCAGCCTTCTCCAAGCGTGTCTTCAATCCTCTCAGAATTATCCGATTAGTGACCTCTGTCTGTCCATTGGTCTGAGGATGGGCCACAGCCGTGTGTACTAGCTGGATGTGAAGATCTTTACAAAATGTGGTAAAGACCTTTCCCGTGAACTGTGTTCCATTATCTGTTATCACCTTGGCGGGAATGCCGAAACGGCATATTATGTTATTCCATAAGAATTATTTGGCATTTGCTTCTGTGATTTTTGCCAGAGGTTCGGCCTCTACCCACTTGGTGAAATAATCCACAGTCAGTATAATAAATTTTTGTTGTCCAGTGGCTATGGGGAAGGGCCTCATTATATCGATCCCCCATTGAGCAAAAGGCTAGGGACTCTGTAGTGTTGAGATTTTTATAGCAGGTAGATGGGTAAGGTTGGCATGTAATTGACATTTATTACACTTTCATACGAACTCTAGTGCATCTTGTTTCATCGTGGGCCAGTAGAAACCTTGTCTCATTATTTTATGGGCGAGTGCCCTTCCGCCCAAATGTCTCCACAGATGCCTGAATGTACTTCTCGGAGCGCATAGTTAGCTTCTGAAGGAGGGAGGCACTTGAGGTATGGCCCTGTGAAAGCTCGTTTGTATAACTCTCCATTTACAACAGTAAAGTTGGATGCCTGCCTCCGAAGTCGTACTGCTGCTATTCGGTCTTCTAGAAGAACACCTTCTTATAGGAAAGATAGGAGAGGGTCCATCCAGGATGTCTCTCATGATTCAATTGACTGTATTATCCACAGGCCCGGAATACTTAGAAAATATATCTCCTCGATATACCTTCTTTTGTATGTGTCACCTGTTGTAGCAGTAGCTAGTTTGGAGAGGGCATCTGCTCACATATTTTGCTCCCGAAGAATATGTATAATTTGATGTTCGCTTATACGAGCTAGGAGCAGATTTACTATGTTGCAATAAAGTGCCAAATGGGGGTTATGGATGTCAAATTCCCCCTCCACCTTTGAAGAAACTAATTGTGAATCAGTGTAGATCACCAGGTTTTGTACTTCACAGTCAATTGTCAGGCGTAATCCGGCAATAAGAGCCTCATATTCTACTACGTTGTTTGTTGCTGGGAACTTGAGTCGGAGCCCGTATTCAAGAGTAACTTGTTGCGGAGAGATCAACAAGATTCTTGCTCTGGCACCTGAACTTCCAGATGCTCCGTCAATATACATCATCCAGCACGGGAGAGAAGGAGAAATGCTCAGTGGCTTATCAGATACTGAGATGGTGCATTCAACCACGAAATCTGCAAGTGCCTGGGACTTGATGTCTGGTCTGGGCAGGTAATGAATGTCAAACTCTCCCAGTTCTATAGACCACTTGATGAGCCTGCTAGAGGCTTCGGGCTTCTACAGGACATTTTTTAGTGGCAGATTCGTGTAGACTCCAATCGTATGGGCCTGGAAGTAGGGGCGTAGCTTCCTAGTCGAGTAGACTAAGGCTAGCACTATTTTTTTTGCTATGGGATAACGTCCTTCTATTTCAGATAGGATCTTGCTGACATAGTATACGGGGCGCTGAGTAGCATTCTCTTCTCGGACTAGGACCGAACTGATTGCCTGGGCAGAAACAGCCAAGTACAAAAATAATTTTTCCCCTTGAATCAGCTTTGAGAGTAGCAGAGGTGAAGCAAGATAGGTTCGAAGCTACTCGAAGGCCTCTTGACATTCGTCTGTCCATTGAAATCCTGAGTTACGGGCCCCTCGGAGGATCTTGAAGAAGGGCAGATATTTATCCCCGGAGCGAGCTAAGAAACGAGAGAGTGTCACGATCCTTCCGTTTAGTCTCTGGACTTCTTTGATGTTTCTTGGAGGTACCATATCCCTTAGAGCCTGGATCTTCTCAGGATTAGCTTTAATTCCCCAGTGGGTGACCATGAACCCCAGGAATTTTCCTGAGGCAACTCCGAACGCGCATTTAGAGGGGTTGAGGCGCATGTTATAGGATCGCAGAAGACAGAAGCACTGTTCTAAATCCGAGATATGGTGTGATTTTTCAAGACTTTTGACCAGCATGTCATCCACGTATACCTCCATAGTATGCCCAATAAGGTCTTTAAATACCTTATTCATGAGACGCTGATATGTGGCTCCTGCATTTTTCAGTTCAAAGGGCATAACCTGGTAGCAGTATAGTTCTCTGTCCGTTTGAAATGCTATCTCCTCCTCGTCTGTGGGATTCATCCTTATTTGGTTGTAGCCTGAGTAGGCATCCATGAAGCTCAGCATTTGGTGCCCAGATGTGGCATCCACTAGTTGATCGATACGAGGGAGAGGAAAGCTGTCTTTCGGACAGGCTTTATTGAGGTCTGTATAGTCTACGCACATCCTCCAAGCTCCATTGGTTTTTTTGACCATGATTACATTTGCCAGCCAGGTGGGATAGTGTACTTCTCGTATGAATTCAACTTTTAGGAGTTTGTCAACGTCCTTTTCAATTGCTTGCTGGCGCTCTAGTGCGAAATTCCGCTTCTTCTGGATTACTGGCTTGTAGGTTGGGTTTATTCTGAGAGAGTGGGTGATTACCTCAGGGCTGATTCCTGGCATATCCGCTGGAGTCCAGGCGAAGACATCCTGATTTTTTCGTAGAAATTCTATGTACTTCGTCTTTTCTTCTTCTAAGAGTAATGACCCGATCTGCACTGTTCTTGAAGGATGTTCATCGGATAGGGAGATATGGGCAAGGTCCTCGACAGGGGAAGCCTTTTGAGGAACATCTTCATTTCATAAATCAAAGTCCTCGATGCTCAAGGTAATTGATGGGCGTAGTTGAGCTTGTTGAAGATAACAGGATTGTGCTTCTTGCTGATCTCCTTGCACTATGCTAATTTCTGCTGGGGTGAGAAATTTCAACTTTAGGTGTGGGATTGAGGCAACAATCTTGAAGATCGATTGTAATGGCCTTCCAAAGATAGCATTGTATAATGATTCCGACTTTACGATAATAAATTGGATAGAGTGTGTGGCTTGTCGGGGGAACTCTCCTAGTACAACAGGAAGGCTGATCGTGCCTTTTACTCGTACGGGCCGATTATCAAATCCGTACAACGGTCCTGCCGCAGGCTGGAGTTTTTCTCTTGTAAGACCCAAGCTGAGAAAAGTGGAGTAGAATAATACATCTACAGAGCTCCCATTGTCCACCAAGATTCTCTTGACCTTATAGCATGGATCACCGATTCCTGCACTTTTTACGAGTGGGTCTTGATGAGGGGTCTTTACCCCTTCCAGGTCTGAATCATTGAAGGCAATAGAATGGTCGGTACGGGACTTCTTTGGTGTAGGCTCTTTAGTGATGGCGATCAGTACTTGACTTGGCATTGAAGGTCCCCCAGCAATGGTTTCAATTTCACCCACCATTTGGCGATTATTTGCTGGTTGTTTTTGTTGTTGAATCTGCCCCCCAGCTTGGACAACATCTTCCCGGATTGTTGGATTCTTGACAAATTATTGGAGATACCCCTACTGGATTAGTCTTTTTATCTCTTCTTTGAGCTGTCTGCAGGCTTCGGTAGTATGTCCACGACTGCGGTGGAAGTGACAGTATTGCTCCTGATTCCTGACATTGGGTTTTAGAGGCTGAGGCCACTTAACGCTTTCCTAATTTTGGATGGCCATTAGCACATTGGCCCGGGACACGTTGAGTGGCGTATACTCCTTTTCTGGGCGAGATTCTCGTCGTGGCTGTGAGGGTCGAGGGGGCAAACTAGCGTTCTTTTTTCGATGGGAGGAAGGATTTTCCATCCTAGGTGTGCTTTTTCGCTTCCCAGTTGTCTGCTCGAACTGCTTCCTATGGGCATTGATGGCTTCATCGACAGATATTTGTGCCTCCACGTGGTGGATCAGGTCAGCATATGAAGGGACCGTATCCCGCATAAGGGCTGAGTAAAAAGGGCTTGGGCGGAGTCCTCCAAGAAAGACTCCTCTGAGTAACTCAGGATCTACTCCAGGAATCTGTCGAGCTTCAGTAGAAAACCTCTGGAAGTACTCTTTGAGGGACTCATTTTTGTTATGTCGGATTCCAGAGAGGTGGGAGGAGTCTTTAACCATTCTTCAATTGGCGATAAATTGTTCGACGAACACTTTGGCCAATTTAACAAACATGGGAATAGATCTGGCAGGGAGCGAATAAAACGAGGTTCAGGCTTGCCCTTTAAGGGTGGCAGGAAAGACTTGGTAGAGGAGCGCATCTGAAGCTCGCTGAATGTGCATTATAGTTCTGTAGTGGTCGATATGCTCGTAGGGGTCGGATGTCCCATCATAGGGATCGATGCTGGGTAGCTTGAATCATGCCGGGTAGCTTGAATCATGCCGGGATAGGATGCTGAAGAATGGCCTCAGTCAGAGGTGATGACTCCTAAAAATCCCATGGGCGAGGTGGTTGCCTCACATCTCCCCCAGGAAATTCTTCTCGGACCAGCCTTCGCAGTTCATGCCTTAGGGCGTTGCGAGGGAGTTTGGCAATATGGGGCCGGGCTAAGCCTTTGGGAGCGTCCTGAGGAATGCGGTGTTGCTGATCTGCACGCGAAAGATGGGTAGAGCTGGCGGTGTCGGCAAGTTCATCATCTTGATGTGTTGGAGGACGTCTCCTTGGTGGAGGGAGAGGAAACTCGACATGAAGGTGGTATGCTAGAACATCTTCAACCCTTGGCGGATCTCGAGGGAGTAGAATTTCATCAGGAGGTGCTAGCGTAGGTGGTCGAGTTTCTCATAGAAGTTGAAGGATCTCCTTCTGGGAATCCTCCATCCTTTGAATGCGATCTTCCAGAGACGGTCCTGAAGTCCCTTCTCCGGCAGGGTTTCAGCCACCGGGCTGAAAAGAGGCAAATGTCTGACATCCTTGATTTAGGGACTGATTCTGAGATTGGTGTGAATTGGAGCGAGAGGCTCCCATGATGCGATTACTGTGCCTGTTGGCCATTGCAGTGGTGCTTCAGGATAATGGGATTTGCTTTCCACAGACGGCGCCAAATTATTACGGGCTAGAATATACGCGGCGATAGAGTTAAAATACTACGTCTTAGCGTTGTATGGATATCCAGCTCACACACAGAGAACACAAGATTTTTACGTGGAAAATCCTGAAAGGGGTAAAAACCACGGGGCTTGGCCCAGTTGAAATGATTCCATTAGAACTTGAGTAGATTACAGGGGGCTGACTCGCCTCCAAGGGCAATCCGACTACAAGTATCACCCGTAGGGTGGAAGTTAGAAGCTTGTGAGGGCCTAAGGTCTCGCTGGCAGAACTTCGGGGTCACTCGGCGGTCTGGCAGAATTTTGGTCCCTAGGTAGTTGTCGGGCAGAGTTGAAGACGTTAAATGGTGGTCCGGCGGAACTCTGGCGTCGGGCGGTGGTCCGGTAAAGTGCAGGGCCTCAGGTGGGGGTCCGGTGAAGAGCAGGGCCTCAGGTGGTGGTCCGGCGAAGTGCAGGGCCTCAGGTGGTGGTCCGGCGAAGAGCAGGGTCTTAGGTGGTGGTACGGCGAAGTGCAGGGCCTCAGGTGGTGGTCCGACGAAGAGAAGGGCCTCAGGTGGTGGTCCGGCGAAGAGCAGGGCCTCAGGTGGTGGTTCGGCGGAACTCCGGCATCAGGCGGTGGTCCAGCAAAACTTCTGCGGTGGTCGAGGAGGAGCGAGGGGGCAAGAGCTCTCTCTTTTTCTCCTTAGGATTAGGTGTCCCTTTTCATGAGAAATGGGGTCTCTATTTATAGATTTTCGTGAGTGGTATGGCCCGTAAATAGGTGGAAGATCAGGGGTAGTTAGGGAGTGGTTTGAATGGATGGCCGATCTTGAATCCCCTTGATCATAGACCGTTCGCTGGACATTTGAAGGTCTTAATGATGTCGGAATTTGACGATTTTGAGCTCGTTGGATTCGTCTCGTCAAGAAGCTCAATTCAACTATAAGAATGTAACATTTGGAGACCGTTTGGTAATCCAAATTATGGTTTGAACCTTCCAACAGCGCTTCAGACCATTAATTTGGACCCATTTGGGCTCGGATTGGGTCGAAATTAGTGTCGTTGGGTTCGTATTTCCGAGACGCTCAGTTCGACTATAAGTTTGCTGGAATCAGAGTTCGGATGGTCCCAAAATTAATTTTGGAATTTTCTACCTTGGTTTTGCCTCGAGATTCGTTCCCGATCAAGATAACTTTTTGAGGATGTATCAATAATATTCATTAAATGATAAATTTTATAATTAAACAATTTAATTTAAAATCAAACCTAACTTTTAAATCACTTAATTAACATTAAAAATGAAAATACATAATCTTCTTAACAGTTCATCTAAAATTTTAAGTTAAATTAACTAACTTGAACTTTAAATTTAAATTGAGTTGTTTAATAATTAATCTAAAAAGAGATCTAATTAAATAACCATTTAAAAAATATATATATCAGCATTTTAATTTAAAATTTAACTGAAACTTTAAATAATTTAACCGAACAATTTGGATTTAATTTTCTAACCAAATTAAAGCAAGTCTGTAAGAGAAATTAACTTAAATGATTTAACAGCTAATTAAAAATTCATATAATTAATTGGTTCTAAGTCAATTTAATTATATAACATTTAATTAAAGAAATATTCAAATTCAATTAAATTAATGAGCGATCTAATTTAATTAATAATACAACTAAAAATAACACTTTTAAATATTCAAACAAATTAAAAATCAAATTGAGTAAATTAAATTTTAATTAAAATTCAATATTTTAATTAACCAATTAATCTAATTAATTAATACAAATAATAATAAAATAAAATGCATGACTAAAAATGTTTTCAATAGTCCAGTCTACGTACAAGCTCTGCAATTGAGCAACTCTCAAACATAAGCTCTCAAACAATTCTCCAAACAACTCAACAAAGAACTTTGAAGCTCTGAAAACAAACTCAAATGCAAAGCTCAACATCTGAGCAGCTCTCTAAACACCTTAAACTCTCCAATCTGCTACAAGTACCCTGTACCGGTAAGCAGGCAAACCAAAATATCAGCTCAATATAATAATAATAATAATAAATAAAGCTAGTACTGAAATAAAACTAGTACTGGCTAAAAAAAAAGAGCTAACACTACGAGCAAGGAAAACTACTACTGCAGGCAAAAATACAATGCTAAAGTTTAGCAATAGACTACTGTGGTATGAAAAGAACTACAAGCACAAGAATAAACAACAAACACACTACTGAAAGCTAGGGTAGGAAAATAACCACTGGCAAGTAAGTGTCAAAACCACTATCCAGTGTCAAAACTAGCAAATATCTACAACGCAATGGGCTACTTCTAAGCAAAGCAGTAAGACCCACGCGTATTAGGGAATTTCTAATTGAACGACCCTAAATCTAAAACTCAAACCCATACGGGCATCCTAGTCTATAAGGGATAGGTTGTAAGACCCACTATTAGGGTCACTTAGCTTATAGAGCTAGGTCTTAAGACCCGTCGTTGGGCTACTTCTAATAGAAGCCATAAGACCCACTCATACCCAAAAATCTTCGGGCCACCTCTAATAGAGGCCGTAAGTCCCATCATTAGGGCTACTTTCAAGTGAAGGTCATAAGCCCTTACCCAAATCTAATCATCGGCCAACTCCTAATTGAAGTCGTAAGCCCTAAACTAAACAAACTAACGGGCAACTTCTAAGGAAGCTATAAGCCCCAACCCAAACTAAACTAAACTAAAATCCACACATCTCCACTTCAGTCTATTCGGGATCCCTGAGAGGAGGCAACACATGGCTGCTAATCAGATTCCCTGGACACTACAATCCATGTTTGTTAGTGTTGGTAGATTGAACCGACGGTATACCCGGGACGACGGAACCATGGGATCTTGATCGGGTGTACCTTCATCCCCCATAATTAAGTCTAAAATTTTTGTTGCACATTTTTACACTTCTTGTACAAAGCTACGTGTATTTCATCCTTAATCGAGAGTGCTCTTCTAATGCATTAGGAGGGGTAATTAACTATGAGGGCTTGCGCTCATAGGAAGTAGAAACCAGATCTAAATAAACCCTGACACTATTCTCAGGGAAAATCTGGTTAAATATCAAACTCAATCTACCTCCGGGAAAATTAAAGGGAACCCTATGTTCTTGAGAACGGGGTTCGCGAGAAGCATAATTTTAAAAAGATTTTTCTGGAGCGATCATCTGCTCTCCAGATAAACCTGCTAGTAATGTTAGATATTGCTCAAGGATAAACTTGAATTCAATAATTATGATAGTGATATCTTCTCTTTTGTCCTCCTTTAATGAATAAGCCAATTTATCATATGAATAATAGACTTATCCTAATGTTTCTCATGTCATCATGAAAATGGTAGATAATTTATCATTAAGATAGATAATTAGAACTAATGTAAAAGAAAAATGTAGTCAAGGCCAAAAACTATAAGCTACTAAGTGGCCATACCTACCTATACTTTATTGAAGTGAATATTATGATATTTTTAGAGGAAATTTTATCTAAGGTCATATAATTGACAAAATGAAATTAGTATTATTAGCTTTAAGAAAATAGTATAATGAACACATGTGCTTAATTAAATAATATATATGATTATTTAAAATCTAAATATAGATATTGGCTATCATAATTACTTAGTATCCACATTCAAATATTAAATATAAATTTATTATTTTATTAATCACATGAAAAATAATAATAATAATATTATCAAAATAATTTAAAATAAGTTATATTATAATGTCTTAAAAATTTTAAATTTATTTTGAAATTAATGATATATATAAATACTTTATATTGCAACTAATTTCATGGAGAGTTGAGTTAGGTAGTCGACAGCCAACGTAAAATTTATCAAATAATCATGACATGAATTCTTTAATATATTATATTAATGCTAGGGCGTTCCTTGAAAGTGACGCGTTGTATGACCTTAATACATTGAGAAGTGTGCAAGGGCTACTGCATTAGTGCCCGAATATAGTGTTAAATAGGCAAGGGTTCCCACATCATGGATGAACGTGGGCAAAGAAGCTAGTCCATGAAACTAAAATTAGGTTAAGATCGTGGAATATAGGTTCCCGTATAGGTAAATTAATAGAATTAATTGATATTATGATTCATAGGAAGATAAATATTCTATGCATTCAAGAAACTAAATGGGCGAGAGAGAAAGCTAAGGAGATTGATAGTTTAGAGTTTAAACTTTGGTATTCTTGTAGGAGTCATACTATAAAAGGTGTATGTATGATTATAACAGGGGCGAAATCAACCTTAATTTTCAGGGGGGGTAAATTTATAAGTAACTATCGAGGGTCCAAGGGGGCATTGCCCCTTAGCGGGGTTCGACCTAAGGAATTTTTGGATGCAGCGGCCCCAAAATAAATTTTGGTTACAAGGATATTTTTGGAATTCAAATTAATAAATAAAATGATGAATTCTCTTTACTATTTGCTGGGGGCAATTGCCTAAAGATCATAATATTTTAAAACTTTTAAGAGGGCAATTGGTTAAAAACTCTTGTAATAAAGACTAAAGAATAGATTGAGGGGGATAAATTACCTGAATAATCATATAATAAAGAATTTTTTTTATTTTTTTAAGGGGAGCAATTGCCCCCCTGAGCTCAAGAGGGGTCCACCTCTGGATTATAGATAAGAGTTTGAAGGATAATATTATAAAAATTGAAATTGATAGAATTGAAGATAGAATTATAACTTTGAAGATTATTGTTGGTGATAGGATTATTAATATTATAAGTATTTATGCTTCTCAAGTAGGTTTGGATATATGCTCAAAATTAAAATTTTAGAATGACTTAGAAGAATTAATATAAAAGATATCTCTTGAAGAAATAGTGTTTATTGGGAGAGATTTAAATGAACATGTTAGTAGAGAGGTAAAGGATTTTAAAAGCATTCATAGTGGCTATAAATTTGGAGAGACTAATAAAGGTGGTAAGACTATATTAGATTTTAAATTAGCTTATAATTTTGTTATAGTTAATATCTTATTTAAGAAAAGAGTTGAGCATCTCATCACTTATAAGAATGGATATAGTAAAACTCAGATTGATTATTTTGTTGTAAGAAAAATAGATTGATTAAATAGCAGAGATTATAAAATTATTTTGAGTGAAAGTCTATGTATCCAACATCACTTATTAGTTTTAGACTTTAAGATGAAGGGGCAGAATATGAAAAATATAGTATATCATTATTCTAGGATTAGATGGTGGCATTTAAAGAACTCTAACAAAAATATCTTTGAGAGTATGATTCACGATCTTAAGATTTTATCAGTGTATCAGGAAGTTAATGTTATGTGGGAAATAGTAACTTGTAATATTAAAAATATTGCAAAGGATGTGCTTGGAGTATCAAAAGAAAAAGCTTCTAATAGTAAAAATAGTTGGTGGTGGAATCAAAATGTGCAAGAAAAGATCAAAAATAAGAAGATATGTTATACAAATTAGTTTAGATGTAAAAATCTAAAAATTGAGAAATAAATAGAGTTGCTCGTAAGGAGTCTAAGAAAGTATTCTGCAATGCAAAGACTTTAACTTTTAATAATTTATATAATAGATTATTTCCTAAAGGGGGAGAAACATATATGTATAATCTAGTCAAACAAAAAGATATGAGTAGTAAAGATTTAGTTCAAGTGAAGTGCATTGATGATGAAGATCAAAAAGTACTTTTTTAGATGAGGATTTCAACAAAGGTGGATGAGATATTTTGCTAATCTTTTCAATGAAGGTTGTGAAATACGTTTGACTTTAGTGACCTTAACACTCTAAATAAAAATAGAGATTTTTATTTTTATTGGTGTATTACTAAAATTGAAGTTAGAGAAGCTTTAAAGAAAATGAAGTGTGGGAAAACTATTGGACCTGATGATATTCCAATAGAGGTGTGGAAATGCTTAGGAGATGAAGGAATTTCTTGTCTTGCTAAACTTTTTAATATTATTTTGAAGGCTAAAAATATGTCAGATGTATGGAGAATGAGTGTGTTGATTCATATCTTTAAGAAAAAAGGTGATGCACAAGATTGTGCAAATTATAGAGGAATTAATTTGATGTGTCATACTTTAAAACTATGGGAGAGAGTTATGGAGCATAGGTTATGATGTGATACTAATGTTTCTCAAAATTAATTTGGATTCATGCCGGGCAGATATATTCATTCATAGGCTTAAATCAACTTCAGGATACTGCATTTACTGAAGTCTTTCTGTATCTACGTATAAGTGGCATGTTGTACATACATTTGTATTCATAGAGAGATTGTATGTATTATAGATCTTTTGCTCTTGGTTGTATGCAGATCAGTATGTTTATTTGTATCTTGATGTTGGTTGCCGGAGTGTTGTAAAGAAGTTGTTTCATCTACTAAATGCTCTTCACACCTTTGCATTCTAATTGACTTGAAGATCTCCAAAATTCATTGAGACATCAAATTCTTCTGCTTGGAGAGAGCCGGTGTATTCACTTCTTGATAAGCTAGAGGAGAACTGACGTGTCCTTTTGAAGTTGAATTATTATCAATCACAACTTGAGGGCATTACTCATATGGAAGTTGTATCAATCATCTTAGGTGTCATCTTCAAACCCTTGGCATATGAGTACAACAAGTTGGTTCTTCTTGATGTTTTGAATGACTCAACAAATATATCGATTATACTCTGATCATTTGCTTTATAGGTTGAGCGTAGTGCGAATGAATTTTTAAACTTTTCAATCTTTCTGGGGAACTTTCACATTACTAGTTGCAACAAATAAGTGTCGAATAGCCTCAGGAATTCTATAACTTCTATCCTCAGTGGAGGTTCTGAAATCTTCTTAGCTATCCATTTAGCAATGGGCCTTGACTTGTTATGGTGCTGATCACGGTTCCCTGCTTTAGCAAATACATGATTGTTGAGGAACTACACACAATCATCATCCTCTAAGCCTTCTAATGTCAATATCTCTTTCCTCTTATTAATCACTTTTGTAATCATCAGTGCAGCATAATCCCTCAGAATTATTAGTGAGATTTTATTTCTCATGCTTCTAAGAATCAGAGAGGCAAACACATTCCACTAATTGGTTCATTCTACTTCTTCTCCTTTCGAATGTCACTTGGCATAAACTAGAGTTTCTTAGACATTATTTCGGACTTGAGACGCCTTTGAGATGCATCAAATGCCTCCAAATCAGGTCTCTTTATTTGAAAGGTTTTCAACATATCTATCATAGCTCTTTTGCATCGAAGTTATTAGAAACACTATCACATGCTTCAAGCTCTGTTTTATTTGTTCATTTGCTTTCATAAACATGTTGTAAGAGAGTTATTTATTCAAATAGTTCGAATCAATTTCAAGCTCAAGCTTTTTGTTTTCAAATTCTTTTGCATCAAGTCCCGTATGGTCCAACCCAAGACTTTGTTTGAGTTCAAATTTCTAAGTCCTTGTTCACCTCATTTCATGTTCCAATCAAATGCAAGTCCAAGTCCCCTGTGAATGTTCAAATTTGTTCAAATCAGGTCCAGGTACAGTCTCAAGTTCACCCGAAATTTCGGCAGCATTCCGGCGTCTCCCTCATTTAGGGGAAACTACGGAAAACTGGGCCTTTCCCACCACGCTAGAGAAAAGCGTGCATGGTAGGTGCACTCTTACGAGGACACCGTGGCCGTGTAAAGTCTTCAACCCCACCACGCCAGAGAAAGGCGTGCATGGGTCTTCAAATGTACCTGTTTTAAAAGAACACAGTTTGCTTTCCCCGCAGGTACAGAGTCGTGTACGGATACTTATATCTTTACCCCGCCATGCTAAGAAAAGCACGCATAAGGCTTGCATGCCTCGCTGTAAGCGCCGCACCGAGTTCCCTCCTACTACGCTAGAGAAAAGCATGCATATGGGGTCCCTCGGCGGGCCACAAACACCAAAAATAGGACTTTAGGAGATCACCCGCCTCGTCGCAAGCCTCGCAGCGAATTTCCTCCCACCACGCTAGAGAAAAGCGTGCATGGGTGGTCTTTCGCAGCGCTGCGAGCATTGAGAGCGGGTTTTCTCAAGTTTAGGAGGTTATACCTACGCGGGGTCGGCACGTGGATCGAGGCAAGAGGGAAGAGCCTCTTTTCATTATTATTAATTATAATTGATTACAATCGATTATACTTAATCATAATTAAGAATAATTAACTATTATTAATTATAATTAATAATAATCAATTACAACTAATTATATTTAAACATAATTAGTAATTAAACATAATTAATAATAAGATTTAATTAATTTGTTATAAGTAATTATAATTGCATATAATTAATCATAGATAATTAATTACTAATAATTAATTATAATTAAATATAATTAATTAATAATTAATTATAATTAAGGATAATTAATCATAATTGAACTAAATCAATTATGATTATATTATAATTAATAATAATGAATTCTAATTAAGAATAATTAATTATAATTAGATGTAATTAATTATAATTAATATATGATTAATTAATAATTAATTATATTAAGATAATTAAACATAATTAAATTTAACCAATTATGATTAATTATCAATTAATAATAATTAATTATAATTCAGGATAATTAATTATATTTAATTTATTTTAATTAATTAAAATTAATTTATAATTAACTAATTAATAATTATAGTTAATACTAATTAAGCATAATTAATATTAGCTAATTATGATTGACTAAATATTAATTATAATTAATATAATTAATTATAATTAACTCTAATTAATTAATAATAATTTATAATTAAAACTAATTAATTATAATAAATAATTATAATTAGTTAAAATAACCTAATGGAGCTGTTCGGCAACAGAATTTGGCCGCAGAAACGCGTGAAATGGGAGAAATCTACCTTCACAGCAACGAGCTCCCTATGTTGCTTCCGATCAAATGGTGTAACTTCCGATCCGATCAAGAGAGGGGAGTGACGTCAAAGGAGCGAAGTCGCCTAGCAACAAAGGAGGCGGAGAAGCCTACGGGAGTGAGCTCCCGTCGTCGGTTCCAATCGAACAGCCGTAACTTTCGATCTGGCAGGCAGGAACGTCGTCGAAGGAGGCGAAGTCGAGCGACCACAAAGAGGCCGAAGAAGCGACGCGATAGGGAGAACGTTACTGCCGCAGCGAGCGAGCTCCCGCTTGTTGCTTCCGATCAAGTGTCGGAGCTTCCGAACCGACAGGATGGGAAAGTCGTCGAACGAGTGAAATCGGATAGCAATGAAAGAACTGATGAAGCGTGCGAGGGAAAGAGCTTCTCTGTCGTCTCTCGTTCGCCTTCCTTTTATAGACCGAAGAATGGGTACGATCGAGATACGCGAGGTGACGTTTCGGCGCCGTTGCAGGGAATGGGTCGCTGATTTAAGCAGGATTTTTGGCTGAGCGGCGTGAGCAGGTGCTGTAGCAGGTAATCATTTTTATGATTTTTTTATCCCCCTTTTTATCTCATTGCAGAGGTCAACAATATGCAAGGAATACGTAATGTTTTTCATATATCTGCGCTTCGAAAATATATATCTGATGAGTCAAAAAGAATTTTTTCAAAATTAGTTGAATTACAGTCTGATTTAAACTATGTAGAAGAATATGAAAGAATATTGGAATAACGACTAAGGAATCGAGAGATATCATTTGAGTGGATTTTATGAAAACATGGAACAGAAAAAGATGCCATATGAGAGAAAGAATCATAAATGAGAGCTCAATATCTACATTTATCCAACTAAGATATGTCTATTTACTTTTTATTTAAATTTTGAGAACAAAATTTTTAGTAGAAAAGGAGATTGTTAGAACCGTTTGGACCGGTTCAATCGAACTGGTCTCCTAACTAAAATGCGGGCGAGCGATCGAGCGGACGAGTGATCGAGCGAGCGAGCTCAAGATCGCGTGAATGATTAAACCAACACAAACGAAAGCATATAAATGTGACTCCTTGCTTGATATATCAACTTCCGCTTTGTCTATAAGTGTCGCATGAACAAAAGGAGAAGTCAGGAGCCGGGATCGAGAGGAAGAGAAAGAATTTGGGTGAGAAAGAAAGAAATTGTGCGGAAGACAAAAGTTGAGGGAGGAAGTTGTCTTCTGTTGAGGTTGTCAAAAGATTAGGACTTGTTGGAAGAAAGAAAAAAAGTGAGCCTCCATTTCTGACTACGAAGAGAAAGAAGAAATCAAATTGGTGGAATTCCTGATTCAACAGAGAGAAGAATAAATAGAGTGGATGAATCAAATTGTTGAGATGATATCAGAGTAAAACATAGATTCTTAGATAAATTAATTTTAGGTGATATACTAAAAAAGATTACTGAATAATTAAAGAAATTTGGAAAAGATTTCAGCTCACGAAAAGCAACAAAGTGGGTGATTATTGACCCCTACACTGAAATGCGTGCAAAAGAAGCGAAATCAGCGACTTAAATGACAGTCAGCAGGCGTGACGCATCACTTGAAGGGTCAAACAACCTCCGATCGTCAAACAGATTGCGCTGTTGCGATCGGAGCATTGAATTCATCTAAAAGGAAGCCCCTCGCAGTCGAATCAGATGAGACCGATTGAAATTGGTGCACAACACCAGAAAATGATGCACGATGCTGTCCAAATGACGTCTGATGGCAAAACATATTTCGTCGTTACATTCGGAACGTCTGAGTCATCTAAAAACAACTATAATTTCACTTAATGAAAATTGTGTGAGGAAATCGGCGTGTATCCCGAAGCGATGACACGAATTTTAAAAATTGCACGAAAATTGAGGCAAAATTCTCTGTTATTGATTTATTTTATTGTAATAATAATAATGATATTATTATTATTAACAAAAATTAAAAAAATGAAATTAAAAAATTAAGAATTTAAAAAAAAATCAAATCGGATCCCTTACCTCACTATAGCCCGGATGTCCGACGTCGCTCTCCTCATGTCGGCGACACTTGCTACCCATGATTTTCGCGATCTTGGTTCTGGCCTCATCCTTAAAGCAAGAACGAAATGAAATCTTCTCTTTTGTCCACTAATTCTTCCTCTCTTGCTTGTTTCTCAGTTTCTTTCTCACTGCCAAAGCCATAATCTCCCACAACTCTCCTGCTTTGATCCCTCCTCTGCTCTCTTCCGATCCACCTAGCCCCTCAACACTTCTGCCTCCTCAAAGCTCTTTTGATCTCCAAGCCAGAGCACTCGAACCCGCAGCCCTGTTCGCACATCACTAGCACGCCAATACCCGTCGACCTTGCCTCTTCCAAGCAGCCGAAGGGAGATTTCTTCCTCCTTGTAGCTTACCCGACCAAATCTCTCCTATGCTGATTTGATCCCTTCATTCGACGTCCCCTTGTCCAAGCCGATCTCATGCAAGCAGCTCCTATTCCACGCTAATCCTCCCGCCACTCATGCTACCCACACTTGATCAGGCCCTTTAACCGTCCGATCTTCAGTCCTGAACTAAGCCCAACATTTAGCCTCGACAACCTTTGATGATATGTGCGCATAGCCCCGATTAAACTCTATTATGATCCCTCCAACCTTACGTAGATCGGCCAAATCCAGCACCAATAGCCGGAGTTAACTAGCATCCAATCCCGACACACCTGCTCCACACGCCGCCACAGCTCACCTCCAACCTCTCTGTTCCTTCTTCTGTCACTGCTTCCGACCCCTCAAGCTACTCGATCCGACTTCATTCCATCAAGCCCCCCTAAGCAACTCATGCCTAGTAGCTTGGTCCGATCTCTACACTATAGCCTGCCCTCACCCCATGAAGATCTACTATCTAGCTTCCTCAGTTTGCAACAATAACCAAATTGGTTGATTCCCTCAACTTCCAGTAGCACCAATAGCCTAGATTGTCTCATTTTTACTATTAATACTATCAATTAGCTAATATTATAATTATCATTAATTATGATCATAACTGTAATCATTATTATCATTATTATTATTATTATTATTATTATTATTATTATGAAAAAAAGAATAAAAATCGAGGGAAAAAAGAAAGGAAATGAAAGTTGGTTGTCCTCGATCTTCGCATCATCAACACTGGCATCACCGCCGCAAGCATAGCTCGCAAGGTATAATTTAAACACTGCCATTGTCAGGTCCCAAGTCCTAGATGAGAAAAGTGGAGGGTTGCATTAGGTAGTCGTAAGGGTGTCAATTTCAGGTCACGGGTCGGGTTCGGGTCGAACCCGAAATTGACCCGGCACTATTCGGGTCAACCCGAACCCGACCCGTTTTTGCAAACGGGTCGGTTTTTCGAACCCGAACCCGACCGGCTTCGGATCCGGGTCAACCCGACCCGACCCGAATGACCCGATGCCAACAAAAAACTGCTAGTTTTCGAGTCCAAAAATGGGTCAATCTTCGCTTTTCTAGTCAAAATCGGGTCAAAAACAGGCCAATCTTGGGTTGCCGGGTCAAAAATGAGTTTTCGAGTCAAAACGGGTCAATTTGGGGTCAACGGGTCAACCCGAACCCGACCCAATTTTATTAACGGGTCAAATTATCGTGTCGGGTTCGGGTCGGGTCCAATATTGACACCCCTAGGTAGTCGACAGCCAGCTTAAACCTTGTCAAATAATAATGACATGAATCCTTTAAGAAATTGTGTTAATGCTAGGGCATACCCTAAAAGCGACGCACTGTATGGCATAAATACAACGACAAGTGTGCAAGGGCCGTTGTACCGCCGCTTGAGTGCAATATTAAATAGGCAAGGGTTCCCACATCAAGGATGGATGTGGGCAAAGAAGCTAGTCCATAAAACTAAAATTAGAATAGGAACTTGGAATATAGGTTCCCTTACAAGAAAATTAATGAAATTAATAGATATTATGATTTGTAGGAAGATAAATATTCTGTGCATTCAGGAAACTAAATGGGTTGGAGAGAAGGCTAAGGAGATTAATAGTTTAGGATTTAAACTTTGGTATTCGGGTAGAAGTCATACTAGAAATGGTGTAGGCGTGATTTTAGATAAGAGTTTGAAGGATAATGCTATAAATATTAATAGAATTGGAGATAAAATTATAGCTTTAAAGATTATTGTTGATGCTAAGATTGTTAACATTATAAGTGCTTATGCTCCTCAAGTGGGTTTGGATATGAGTTCAAAATTAAAATTTTGGAATGCCTTAGAAGAATTAATACAAAAGATACCTCTTGAAGAAAGAGTTTTTATTGGAGGATATTTAAATGGACATATTGGTAGAAAGGTAGATGATTTTAAAAGCATTCATGGTGGCCATGGGTTTGGAACGATAAATGAAGGTGGTAAGTCCATATTAAATTTTTATTTAGCTTATACTTTTTTTAATTGCTAATACCTTATTTAAGAAAAGGAATGAGCATCTCATTACTTATAAAATGGATATAGTACAACTCAGATTGATTATTTTCTTATAAAAAAATTAGATCATTTAAATTACAAAGATTGTAAAGTTATTCCGAGTGAAAATTTATGTACCCAACATCGTTTATTAGTTTTGGCCTTGAAGATAATGGGGCAGAAAATAAAAAATAAAGTAAAATGATATTCTAGGATTAGATGGGGGCATTTAAAGAATATTAACAAAAATATTTTTGAGAATAAGATTTTAAATCTTAAGATTTTGTCTGTGCATGAGGATGCTAATGTTATGTGAAAAAAAGTGGCTAGTGATATTAAGAATATTGCAAAAGATGTGCTTGGAGTTTCAAAGGGAAAAGCTCCTAATAGTAAAAATAGTTGGTGGTGGAATCCAAATGTGCAAGAAAAGATTAAAAATAAGAAGATTTATTATAAAAATTAGTTTAATTGTAAAATTTTTGATAATTAAAAAATATATAAAGATGCACGTAAGGAATCTAAGAAAGTAATATGTGATGCAAAGAGTTTAGCTTTTAGTGATTTATATAATAGATTAGATATTAAGGAGGGAGAAAGATATATGTATAAGTTAGCCAAACAAAGAGATAGGGATAGTAAGGATTTAGTTCAAGTGAAGTGTATTAAGGATGAAAATCAAATAGTACTTTTTTTAGAAGATGATATTCAACAAAAATGGATGAGATATTTTGCTAAACGTTTTGATGAAGAATGTGAAAATAAAATTGACTGCAGTGACCTTAGCATCCTAAATGAAAATAAAGATTTTAGTTTTTATCGGCATATTAGTAAAATCGAAGTTAGAGAGGCTTTAAAGAAAATGAAGGGTGGAAAAGCTGTTGGACCTGATGAAATTCCAATAGAGGTGTGGAAATGCTTAGGAGATGAAGGAGTTTTTTGGCTTACTAAACTTTTTAATACTGTTTTGAAGACTAAAAAGATATCAGATGAGTGGAGAATGAGTGTGTTAATCCTTATTTTTAAGAATAAAGGTGATGCACAAGATTGTGCGAATTATAGAGGAATTAAGTTAATGTGTCATACTTTAAAAGTATGGGAATGAGTTATGGAGCATAGGATGCTGCGTGATACTAATGTTTCTCAAAATCAATTTGGATTCATGTCGAGTAGGTCTACTATGGAAGCCATACATTTTTTAAGAGGTTTGATGGAGAAACATAGAGAGAATAAGGAGGATTTACATATGATATTTATTGATTTAGAAAAAACATATAATAAAGTTCCAAGAGAAGTGCTATGGAGAGTTCTTGAAAAGAAAGAGTTAATAACGCTTATATTCAAATCATTAAAGATATGTATGCATGAGCTATTACTTGTGTTCAAACACAAGGTAGTTTGACCTAGTATTTCCCTATTTCGGTTGGATTACATCAAGGATTAGCCTTAAACCCATATCTTTTTTGCTTTAGTCATGGATGTTCTCACTAGACATTTGCAAGAGGATGTACCTTGGTGTATGCTTTTTGCTGATGATATTCTTCTTGTTGATAAGACTAGACAGGGAGTTGAAGGTAAACTAGAATTGTGGAGGTCAATCTTAGAGTCTAAAGGTTTTCGCTTGAGTAGATCAAAAACAGAATATATGGAGTTTAATTTTAGTAATAATAGACCTAGTGAGGGGATTGTGACTTTGGCCGATCAAGTCATTAATAAGAGTACACGTTTTAGATATCTTGGATCTATTGTTCAGAGTGATGGTGAAATAGATGGGGATATTATCAGCAGAATCCAAGTTGGATGGTTAAAGTGGAGGAATGCATCGGGCTTATTGTGTGATAGAAAAGTACCCCTCAAACTTAAGGGAAAATTCTATAAGATGGTGGTGAGACCTGTAATGCTTTATGGTGCCGAATGTTGGCCATTAAAAGAGAAGCATAATTCTAAGTTAAGTGTTGCAGAGATGAGGATGCTCAGGTAGATGAGTGGCTTTACCCTTAAAGGTAAGATACGAAATGAGCATATTCGTGAAAAGGTTGGAGTAGCTCCAGTGGAAGATAAGATTAGAGAGAGTCGCCTTAGATGGTTTGGTCACATAAAACGGCGGCCTCCCGATGACCCGGTTAGGAAAGTAGAGGTCTTAGATTTGACTTATGTTAAGAAAGGTAGAGGTAGCCATAAAAGGACTTGGTTAGAAAATATTAGAAATGATATTTCTTTTTTAGATTAAAATGATAATTTGACTTTTAACTGGACACAATGGAGAAAAAGAATTCATGTAGCCGACCCCATGTAGTGGGATAAAGGCTTGATGTTGTGTTATTGTTGTTGGAGAGATGCTGGGATGCTACCGAAATTCAGATTAAAATACACAAAACTTAAATAATAGAGGACATGACTTGAACAATAATATAGGGGATTTGAATGAAATGCAAGGAACATAATTTGAACTAAACAATAGTGAACTGGATCCTAAACTTCAAAATGCACAATTAATTTGAAAATATAAATCCTAAAATACAGTTTAAGTCACTCAAATAAACATAAATGAACAAGCAGGGAACTTGCGACAGATGAAATTTCGAGCATTGCGTGTACGCAAGAAAAGATCAAGTGACCAATGTACAACATTCACATCAGTAGTACCCTGCGAGCAGAAGGGATAGATGTGCATTGAATGACAAATTGCTAGCCAATATGCACAGAAAACCAGTGATGAATGCAGCTCGACTAGTGGCCCACCTCAACATGCAAACAGACGTACTAAACCTGCATGCAAATGATAATATTCCCTACAAACATCCACAAGCAGCGTTGATAGTAGATATGCTGCAGAGATATTGAGTCCCCTGTGAACATATATACGCATGTAACATGATATTTGCGAGCAGGGACTAAAGATCACTACAAATGCAGGAGGATTATAGCAAATACAAGCGCCTATGAACTGATGTAGAAAAACCTGCAGTTAACAACCACGCTGAGAAGAAGCGCACTCGTCTTACATTGGACTTGAAGGTTTTGTTGATCAAGTGCAACTAGGTCCTCCAATTGAAAACTCTAAAAACTCGATGTAAGGAGAAAGCCCGCCGACATATTACTAGAGGGAGGTCCTAATTGTGGCACTAAACGTGCAAGGTCGAATGATTCTGTAAGAATAATCAGTTAAAAAATGCCTCATCTCTGCAGAAATATTGAGGCTTCTACAGAAATGCTGCATTATTTAGATGAAGAATAAATATTTGGAGATCAAGCCTCACAGCTCAACGTCTTACATATGCATAGTAAATACATAGAACGGGCTCCTCAAGTTTACTATTTTGATAAGGAGATCATGAGGTGGAAGGCTGAAATTTCACGTTCTTTTAATATCTTAGTTGCAGTTGTGAGTTAAGAGAAGCCACTCCTAGTTGCCATATTAAGAGTCGTGGGAGAAACTTCCATGTTCCACATGCACATCAGAAACTAGAACGTCGGTGAGATACTGAAAAACTATCTTGTGCTCTATCATGTTCATACTTCGAGGAAACCACCTTGTGGCAAGTTAAAGGTGGGGGAGCTTAACAGTGCACCAACTCTAGTGGCTTCATCAAACCTTACTATAAATGAAACTTGGAGGACCTTGCAATTGAAGCTGGGGATCACCAAGGCATTAGTTCTGAATGCAGAAACTGTTGTTCGTCATACATTATGCCTTAATTCTACTGTTATTAATGATCGCAAACTGTAGCAAAGCATCTACGATAAAAATTACAGACCATTATTGGGAGACCTCTGATGCATCGTATAATATATTTGCGGGTGAAATGATACTCCTATGGATTGAACATTAAAGAAAATAATAGCTTGCAGAAGATGCAGTGAGACCTAGCGCAGCGCTACGCCATCGGATCCACAATATTCATATGAGCGGACATAAGGCATTAACGAAGCCCAAAGTAAAATCATGCCCACTTGTCAGCAATAGCCACCTACATGGCTAGCTACATTTAAAAATGCAAAAACACTCCCCTCTCATGCATTAAAATACGCATTGATTTGTATTTCATAATATACATACATTTGTAGGAATGCAGAGGATTTCATTCAAGCATGTCATTTAACATTGCAATTACAACTTAAAATGACCTCCCACATACACTTGTAGGATACAAAAAGTTTCATTCGAGCATGTCATTTGACATTACAATTGCACCTTACAATGACCTCCCATATGCATTTGTAGGATACAGAGGGTTTCATTCAAGCATTTCATTTGACATTGCATTTATACGTGAATATGCCATATATGCACAACCGAGTGTCCTCCTTCATGTATTGGCAAGATTAGGGGTGTCAAAATCGGGTTGCGGATTGGGTTCGGGTCGAACCCAATATTGACCCATTTTTGTTCAATATGACCCGAACACGACCCATTTCTGCAAACGGGTCACATTTTACAACTCGAACCCGACCTGCCAAAAACTCGGGTCAACTCGACCCGACAAGGCTGACCCGGGGCCGGATAGAAATTGCAGGCGAAGCAGGCGAAGATGGGTTCGACTGGGCTAACTACGTGGCTCTGGGGGTGTGACCGGACCGGAGTACCGGATCGTGCAAGGAGGCGGAGCAGCGAGACGTGTTCGATGCTGTGAAACGTGTGGTTAGGGCTTGGGCCCTGTGGCCGGTCAGCGAGAGTGGGAGTGCCGAAATGCAGCCTCTGAGCCGTAAGGCGACTCGACCACAATGACCAGACGCGGTCACGGGATGACGCCCGACGAGATGAGGTACGTCACATGCGGTATTCCTGGGTCAACCCGAGTTAGTTTCGGGTTTTCAGGTCAACTCGAACCCGACTTGGTTTTACAAATGGGTCGGAATCCCAAACTCGAACCTGACACGTTTCTCAAATGGGTTGACCCTAACACGAAATTTTTGGGTCAGGTTCGGGTCGGGTTTTTGGGTCGTGTCAAATATGACACCTGATGTGAAACCAGGAATTGTTTTTATAAGATTAATAAGAAAGTTGTTAAGCAGAGATAAGGTTTAATCTTAATGTGTCACCCAAATGAGATTCAAAGTAATTCTAAGAAGTAAACTATGATTAGGTATTCAATCACAACTAAAGTCACGGAATCATTAAAATAACAATTCAAAACAAAACGATGCAAAGATTAGTTCAACTAGAATCCACCAGTTAACAAAGTGATCGACTCACCTCGAAGTCCGCAATCACTCTTCTACTTCTAAGGTTGGCGGTAGAAGAAGAACGAAACACTGATGGAAATCAAGACAAGGTAGAAGGCACAGACGATCCGTAGCGATGGCGAGGGAACTGGCGGAGGTGGATGTGGCCGGCGGCTTACGATAGTCCAACGGCCGGATGGTAGGTGCCCTTCAACTGACAGCGCCAATTGATACGAGATTCGGTTGATGTATCCATCTATGGTGATATCCCAATTCGGATAAGGATCAAAGAAGGGCGACCGTAAGATGTCGATTTTTCCGTTGGAATCCTCTACAAATCCGTGATCAACTTCCAGATCAGCCATTCATGTTTGTATTGAATGGAAAAGGGAAGAAATGGGAGAGAGGATAGGTGGAAGTGGCGGTTTGGAAGAGGGTTGGGCCTAGCCGTGAGCTAGAGGGAGAGGGAGGAGATGGGCCGTGAGGGTGGAGGGGTTGGGTTCGGTTGGGGAAGGCTAGGGGCGGATGGCTAGGTAGAGGGAGCGAATAAACCTGAAATTAATTTCAGGTTTCCAAAAAAAAAAAGAAGGGATTAATTTCTAATTCAGAATTTGAAATTTGAAATTAGGCTAGGAGGGAAAGGGGATTAATGGTGTATTAATGGGAGAGAGAGAGGGTGGGGTGGCCGACCATATAGGGAGGGGAGAGGGGCTTGGGAATTTAATAAGTGGGGCCCAAAGGATATTAATTAAATTCTAATCAAATATGATTTTAATTTCAGATTTGATTAAATTTCAAATAACTTCCTAATTTGGGTTTATAATGAGAGGGAAAAGGTTTGAATTTCAAAATAGAATTAAATTCCCTTGAATGACCTTCCTAAATTGAGAATACTAATTAGGAAAGTAATTTACTCTAAGGGAATTTTGAAATTCAAAGGGGGAGGGGTCAAGGGGGAGAGCTGGCGGCAAGGGGGGAGGCCAAGGGGTGGCGGGTGGAACCGACAGCCGTGGGGGGGGGGGGGGGGGGGGTGGGGGGGGGGGGGGGGGGGGGCTGGGAGGGCCACTGGTGGTTGGGCCGGCCAAGAGAGGCCGGCGGTGGGGCTGTGTGGCGGTGGGGGATTGAGAGGATAATGAGGTTTCGGCTAGGTAGGGGAAGAAGAAGATGGGTGTAGGGGAAAAGAAAAATTTAGAGATCTACAAACCTCAAGTACCACCTCCTCAAGAACTCACAAAGAGATCTTGGGAACCTCCGAACTCACAAAGAAATTAATACTAAGAAAATTTCATTCATCAATAATTCGAAATACAATGACTAGGCCTCCATATATAGGCCTTCCAAAACAAAACAACAAAGATGAAATTGCCCTCGGGCTACAACATACAACGACTCCCTCATAGGGGTACAAATGGAAAAACATATAATATAAATAACATGAATAAGATAAAACATCAGAAATAAAGACTATGAATCATAGACGTCGCTCGACGACTCCTCCGATGGTAAGTGTGCCGAAATCTCCTACGGATGCCCTCATCATTCTCCCCAGGTGGGAGAAAGCTCAACCCCGTCGAGTAGGGGTCATGAGAACTCTCGTACAGCTCCAGAAGATCAGGGTCCAGTCTCTGTATCTCATCACAATCCAGCCATGTATTTTCCGTCTCCGATTTCCCCTTCCATTGAACTAGGTATCTTCGGCGCCCGCCATCCTTGGTGGAAATGATTTCATCACTGAGTATAGTTTCTATCTTCTCCGCATTAGGTACTGTAGGAATTTTAAGAAGTGGAGGTAGGCTCGGGATCTCACTTGGTAGGGTCACACAAGGCTTAGTATTTAGTGGATTTTTAGGGTTAAAATCAAGTCCTTCAAAGGCTACTAGATCCTCAATGTTAAATGTAGGATTCATGTTAAAACCTTCCAGAAGGTCTAATACATAAGCATTACTATTTATTTTGAAAGTTATTTTGAATGACCCGACGCTTTTAGCGTGTAATTTTTTAACGGCCCTTGACGGGAACCGCTCCGGACAAATCTGGACCATGACATAGTCTCCAACCTCGAACTCCTTGAATCGCTTTTTAAGATCAGCATTAAGTTTATACCTATCATTATTTTGTTCAATTCTTTTATAATCTCTTTATGTAATTCCTGGAGATGAGATGCGAATGCAGATGCAGACTCTGGCATTCTAAGCTTAGGACCCATGGGAATTAAATCTATTGGCTGCCTCGGTTGGTACCCGTATACAATTTCTACTGGACTCATGCCGGTGGTTCGGTTAACGGAATTATTATAAGCAAACTCAGCAATAGGCAACTTAGAATCCCACTCTCTAATATGTTCGCCTACTAAAGTCCTAAGGAGGTTACGTAGGCTCCTATTAACAACTTCTGTTTGACCATCCGTCTGAGGGTGGAAGGCGGTAGAGAATTGCAGTTTAGTACCCATCTTATGCCATAATGTTTTCCAAAAATAGCTAGTAAATTTTGCATCTCGATCCGACACGATAGTCTTAGGGAGCCCGTGAAGTCTGGCAATTTCATCAAAGTATAATTTAGCAATCCTGGAAGCGTCAAATGTCTTGGAACATGGGAGAAAATGTGTCATCTTAGAGAATCTATCCACTACTACACATATTGAGTCATGCTTCCTGATAGTCCGGGGTAGCCCTAAAACAAAGTCCATGCTAACGTCCTGCCACGGGCAGTGGGGTACAGGCAAGGGTGTGTAGAGGCCGGTGTTTTGTTTCCTTTGCTTGGCTAATTGGCATGAGTGACATCTCTTGACCAACCTACTAATATCCCGCTTCAAGCTAGGCCAAAAGAATCGATGTTCAATGGCAGCAATGGTTTTAGATTGACCAAAATGCCCAGCTAAGCCTCCAGCGTGTAATTCCCAAACGAGGAATTCTTGGAGCGACGTTTTGGGAATACACAACTTCTGCGATTTAAATAAGTAACCATCTTCCAAAAAGAAGTAATCTACAATTCGATCGCCCTTAGCCGATAGTGACGAATATACTTCTTTAAAATCAGGGCAGTCTAAATAATCTTCCTTAAGTCGTTCAAATCCGATTACTTCGACTCTCATTTCTTGGGTTATCATTAACCTTCGACTTAGGGCATCCGCAGCTTTATTCTCAGATCCTGCTTTATGTCTAATTGTATAAGTGTATTCTTGCAAAAACTCAACCCAACGACCATGACGGGGATTGAGTTTCTTCTACGAATTAATGTATCGCAAAGCTTCATGATCCGAGAATATCACAAATTCTTGTGGCAACAAGTAGTGTCTCCAATATCTAAGGGATTGAATGATCGCATAGAACTCCTTGTCGTAGGTAGAATACCGTTGACGGATATCATTTAACTTCTCGCTAAAATATGCAACGGGGTGTCCTTCTTGAGATAAAACTCCTCCAATACCTATGCTAGAAGCGTCACAAGTTACTTCAAAGATCTTAGAAAAACCTGGTAGATGCATTACAGGAGCCTCTATCATTTTCCTCTTAATTTCCTCAAAAGCTTTAGAGGCATGTGCAGTCCAAATGAATTCTCCCTTCTTGAGGCAATCAGTTATGGGGGCTATGATAGTACTGAAATTCCTAATGAATCTCTGATAAAAGGTGGCTAATCCATGAAAACTCCGAACATCCCTAATATTCTTAGGTTCAGGCCACTCATTAATCGCACATACTTTCTCAGGGTCAGCTGATATTCCTCGGGATGAAATGATAAATCCTAGAAAAGTAACACTATCTATCAGAAACATACACTTCTTAGGGTTAGCATACAACTGTTCCTTTCTCATGACTTCACATACTTGTTTAAGATGATTTAAATGCTGATTCACCGAATTACTATAAATCAATATATCATCAAAATAGACGACCACGAATTTTACTAAGAAGGGGCGCAAAACTTGGGTCATAACCCTCATGAATGTGCTAGGAGCATTACTAAGACAAAACGGCATAACCATCCACTCATACATCCCATCTTTTGTTTTGAAGGCCATCTTTCATTCATCACCAGGGCGGATTCTGATTTGATGATATCCGCTTTTAAGATCAATTTTTGAAAATAGAGTTTCCCCAGTCATCATGTCTAACATGTCGTCCAACCGAGGGATAGTAAAATGATATTTCACAGTAATCTTATTGATAGCACGGCTATCAACACACATCCTCTAAGAACTATCCTTTTTAGGGGTTAACAGGGCAGGTACTGCACACATACTTAAACTTTCTTTGATGAAACCCCTTCTGAGCAAATCATCAACTTGTTCTTTTAACTTGGAATGCTCTTCGGGATTCATGCGGTAATGTGGGAGGTTGAGAAGTGATGCACCTAGGACCAAATCGATAGCATGTAGGATATCCCTTAAAGGGGGAAGATGGATGGGAAGATCGTCAGGGAATACATCAACAAACATTTCAAGGAGGGGCTGAACTTCAATCGGTACGGGGTTTCCTTGCTCTTCATTGGCTTCGCGGGCCACAAGGGAATACATAGAAGCTCCTTGGTTAAGTTTGACTTCTACTTCTTTCGCAGTTAAGAAGTGTAATTCTTTGTTAGGTTTGAAGGGAGCAGTCTTGACTTCTGTTTTAAGGGGTTTAGGTTGCGAAGGTACTAGCTTAATCTTCTTGCCATTATGCTCAAACACGCAGGTGTTTGTCCTCCCATAAATATGGACATCGTTGTCAAATAACCATGGGCGACCAAGGATAATTTGACCCACATCCATAGTCAAAACATCACACCAAATCTTCTCTTGATATCCAACAAATTCTAGGGGAATAAGGCTCTAATCTTTAATCTCCATGGCAGTTGAATTAATCCAAGCGACTTAATAGGGGTTCGGGTATGGAGTCATCTTAAGATTAAGTTTGGATATCATCGTAGAAGAGACCGCATTGATGCAACTGCCACTATCAATAATGACTTTGCAGTTCTTGTCCCCTATTTTAGTAAAAGTGTGGAAGATTGAGGTCCTTCACCAATCATCACTTGGTTTTGGTTGGGACAAGGTGCATCTAACTACTTGTAATTCTACGGGATCCTCTTCATGGAAGAAATCTTCTTCACCATCTACATGATGGATTAAATCAGTATCAGGTTCTTCCTCTTCTTCATCAAGCTCTTCAATTATGGTGACCTTATAGGGACTAGAACATTGCGAGGCAATGTGTCCATACCCATGACACCTATAGCATTTGGTTCCGGAGGTTATCTTAGGTGAATCACGATCAGGAGTCTTTCCTTTAAAGTCAGGGCGGGATTGAGGTTGACTCACAGTTGGTCGATTAATTATGGGACCAGCAGGTCGGGTTTGAGGTTTACTGGAAGAAGCTCTATATGGGCCTGAGGTGGAGTCTGGATGCCTAGAGTGAGAACGGGTCCTAGACACTTCAAGGTCGAGCACTAAACTTCAAGCTGCTTCGAAAGTGTCAATTCCCCTTGCAAAAAAGCTCATTTCGGAGGTCCTATCTTAAGCCAGGTCTAAACATTGAAAGGATTTGGTCTGGGGTAGTGGTCTCTTCACCACTGCAACGAATCAGGTAGTCATCAAAGGCAGAGATATAATCCTGGACAGTTCTACTCCCTTAGGTCAGCCTATTCCACTTATCTAAGAGCTTAGGGTAGTAGGAAGAGGGGAGATATTTTCTCTTGAGCTCCTGTTTCATCATTCTCCAGTCGGTGATGGGGTGTTCTCCTCGGGCTTTGCGCATATTCCCCAAGTTTGTCCAGTAGTAATTGGCTCGGCCCGTAAGTTTCATCTCCGTGAACCTAACTTTTCGTTCCTCTGAGATATTGTACCATTTGAAGTAACTATCCATTCATTTGATCCAATCTAAGAAAAATTGTGGGTCAAGGGTACCATCATAGGTAGGGGTGTCTATACGAATGTTTTTAAGCAATTGGGCGTCGTTATCCCTCCCAATGGGTTCTCGTCCGAATGGGTCTTGATTTGGTCTAAGGTCATGACTATAGTGGTCTCTAGGTGGTCCATATTCAGTCCGGGTCTCATCACCATAAGGGGAATGCGGTCTAGTAGGAGTGTAAATTGCGGGGTTTCCTAGACGCTCAATGTTATCAAGTCGCTCACCAGTTTGGCGTCGGAAGTCGGCTAAGTCAGTCTGGGTGTTCTTAATTTGTTGGGTAACCGTCCCAAGTTGACCAACTATAAGGTCCAGCGTTGCTTGAATGTTTTCCGGGTCCATTGTTGGTTCTAGGGGACACTAGGGTAGGTAAATGGACAAAGGACAACACCTAGACACTAAGTTATATGCTCCTAACGCCTCTAAATGATGCAGTTTTGAAATGGACAGCAAACTATAACAGGGAGATGAATGATCTAAGTGATTAGGGAGGTTCCTAGGGTGAGGACAGCACTTAAAACCTAGGTTAGAGACACCTAAAGCTTTCTAAAAGGTGCAGAAATTTTCTGGACAGTAAGGGAACACTATGAAATAAATTATTTAAGCAATGCAATGCATGCAAACAAGTGAATGGTTGGTTAGGTAAGCCCCTAGGATGTTTTCTAGCTTGTGTTACCTATGCCTACCATGCTCTGATACCAAAATGATGTGAAACCAGGAATTATTTTTATAAGATTAATAAGAAAATTATTAAGCAGAGATAAGGTTTAATCTTAATGTGTCACCCAAATGAGATTCAAAGTAATTCTAAGAAGTAAACTATGATTAGGTATTCAATCACAACTAAAGTCACAGAATCATTAAAATAATAATTCAAAACAAAACGATGCAAAGATTAGTTCAACTAGAATCCAGTGGTTAACAAAGTGATCGGCTCACCTCGAAGTCCGCAATCACTCTTCTACTTCAAAGGTTGGCGGCAGAAGATAATGAAATAATGATGGAAATCACCACAAGGTAGAAGGCACAGACGATCCGTAGCGATGGCGAGGGAACTGGCGGCAGTGGAGGTGGCCGACGGCTTACGATAGTCCAACGGCCAGATGGTAGGTGCCCTTCAACTGACAGCGCCAATTGATACGAGATTCGGTTGATGTATCCGTCTATGGTGATATCCCAATTCGGATAGGGATCAAAGAAGGGCGACCGTAAGATGTCGATTCTTCCGTTGGAATCCTCTACAAATCTGTGATCAACTTCCGAATCCGCCATTCATGTTTGTATTGAATGGAGAAGGGAAGAAAAGGGGGAGATGAGAGGTGGAAGTGGCGGTTTGGAAGAGGGTTGGGCCTAGCCGTGAGCTAGAGGGAGAGGGAGGAGATGGGCTGTGAGGGTGGAGGGGTTGGGTTCGATTGGGGAAGGCTAGGGGCGGATGGCTAGGTAGAGGGAGCGAATAAACCTGAAACTAATTTCAGGTTTCCAAAAAAAAAAGGGATTACTTTCAAATTCAAAATTTTAAATTTGAAATTAGGCTAGGAGGGAAAGGGGATTAATGGTGTATTAATGGGAGAGAGAGAGAGAGAGGGTGGGGTGGCCGACCATATAGGGAGGGGAGAGGGGCTTGGGAATTAAATAAGTGGGGCCCAAAGGATATTAATTAAATTCTAATCAAATCTGATTTTAATTTCAGATTTGATTAAATTTAAAATAACTTCCTAATTTGTGTTTATAATGAGGGAAAAAGTTTGAATTTCAAAATAGAATTAAATTCACTTGAATGACCTTCCTAAATTGAGAATACTAATTAGGAAAGTAATTTACTGTAGGGGAATTTTGAAATTCAAAGGGGGAGGGGTCAAGGGGGAGAGCTGGCGGCAAGGGGGGAGGCCAAGGGGTGGCGGGTGGAACCGGCAGGCTAACAGCCGGCCATGGGGGAGGGGGGGGGGGGGGCTGGGAGGGCTGCCGGTGGCTGGGCCGGCCAAGAGAGGCCGGCGGTGGGGCTGTGTGGCGGTGGGGGATTGAGAGGATAGTGAGGTTTCGGCTAGGTAGGGGAAGAAGAAGATGGGTGTAGGGGAAAAGGAAAATTTAGAGATCTACAAACCTCAAGTACCACCTCCTCAAGAACTCACAAAGAGATCAATACTAAGAAAATTTCATTCATCAATAATTCCAAATACAATGACTAGGCCTCCATATATAGGCCTTCCAAAATAAAACAACAAAGACGAAATTGCCCTCGGGCTACAACATACAACGACTCCCTCATAGGGGTACAAATGGAAAAACATAAAATATAAATAACATGAATAAGATAAAACATCATAAATAGAGACTATGAATCATAGTCGTCGCTCGACAACTCCTCCGATGGTAAGTGTGTCGAAATCTCCTACGGATGTCCTCATCAACACCCCTATATAAGATGCAGAGTGTTTCATTTAAGTAATATCATGTAATATTCCATCTATATGCAAAAAAACCTCACACTGCAACTATATAGTGTGCAAATGCAAAATGCAAAATACATGGGCCAATATACATGATACATGCAGATGCATCGCATACATTCACTGCATACGTATAACAATTATATAAATGCATCATGCAAAATACATGTAACAGTATATACCTATATGGGCCCTGACGAGAGTGTCGTAGATGCACACATAACGTTTGAGGATATTGCATGGGTTATGATGAATTTAGATTCGAACACAATTCTCTGCTGGCAAGTAGACTGAGTCAATAAGATTCAATCAACAAAAATGAAACAACCTATATACTCTGATAATGGCCGTATTGACAGAAAATCTCAACTGGAGGGGACCACAAACACTTAAAATGTCTCCCAAATACCCATGAAAATTTAAAATTCCAAAAAAATACAAAAATTTAATATATTTAAAATTAAAATAAACATCAAATACTTAAAGTAAAATTCATTCACCATTTGCAACAGTTTGTTAAAGTGGACAAGTTAGAAAATCACTTCAGCTCACAAAGAGCAAATGTCTGGTCAAGAATATCACTAAGATTCATTCTTAATCCATCTCTTGCCAGTAAAGATATGGTACGTGTCATCTAACCGGTGATTTCACCGCCAAATGGCACCACATGTAAACAGCTATGATCGGGACCCTCTAATCAGGTGGTTTTGCCACTAAATGGCACCATAAAATTACGGTTATGGTCATAGCCCGTATGTTCCCCAACAACGCTAAATCATTAAGTAATGAATCAATAGGATATGATTTATAGGGCACAAAGCTCTTTGTTAGCTAAAGTGGATTAAAATTTGTCTCTTTAGACAAATATTCACCCCAAGTCTACAAGGTACCCTTGGACGAAGCAACCCATGACTGCCAATAAGAATAATTTGTCAGGTTGGGTCGATTACCTCCTCTGAATAAGTAGACTAGGGACCATGATGACCCGGAACAACGGAACTATGGGATCTTGATCGAATACATAAACATGCTGCTACTATACACTAGATACTACATATATATTCGATACTATGCATTTATTTGATGACTAACCTTAATCAAAAGTTCTCTCTCGTTATCGAGAGGGGTAACTAACTATAGGGGCTAGCGCCTATAGGAAATCAAAACTCAGATCATAACGTCCTCGTAAAATAAGGGTGAAATCTCTGGGTAGTATCTTATTTAAAACCAAATCTACCTTCTAAAAATTTGCCTCAGAACTTAAATGTTAAAACTCTCCACAACGACCCGAAAAAGAAGAAAAAGAAAGCGGAGGGATCGGGGCGCGAATTTTCGGAGCTCACAGTCATTATATTTATTTTATAGCAACTACATTCTTCTATTGTTTCATTTTAATTATTGAATATTATATCATGTATGCACACTCATTAAAGTTTAAGTATCTATTATGCATCAAATTAAGAAAAATTAATCAATTAAAATTTACAATGATATATAAATGTGTGTGTGTCTGTGTGAATGCTTATATAGATTAATATATATATGTAATGAAAAATAAAATGAATTAAATGAATCATAATATGAAAATAAAAAGGAAAAGGTTTATGCATGCAAATATAGGAGTTTACCCCTTTATGGTACTAGTTGGGGGCGCAACGTACTCGTGTGCGTTAAATGGAAATGGTTGTACCGTTATTGATATAAAATTTGATAATGCTCCTGTAATAAATGAAATGTTAAAGGAATAAATTTATTTAAATAAATAAAATTTTGATCTATATTTATGTTAAATATTCTTATATATGCTAAAGAAAAGTTTAATAAATGAACATAACTATTTATATGCAGGTTTCATTGATATACTATAAATTGTAATTGTACATTGAGTTTATTATACAAAACTCAATTATTTAAATGGGAATGTTAGATAAATCTCTTATGGATTAAATGGCTGAAAAAAAAAAGTTTGTGTACAGAAGAAGAGGATCAAATTAAAATAGATAAGAACTAATTTGCTATATCTTCGAACTGAAAAATTTTTAGTTGCTCTTCACTTATATGTTGGATATTAGTCTATTGAATATTTATTATTATTGAAAGAACTGTAATAACCATCTGATCCTGCCTCATTACCTTGAGCTTCCGGTTATATATAGGCTTCAAGAGAAATAATGACTAGATTAGTTGAATTTATATTATAGAAATGTCAAGATGAAATTAGATTTCATCAAATTTATTTTCCAGTTGAGAGTTCTTCAACTAAAGATTAATTGGGCTTTTTTTTATCATCAAATGTGACATCTTTGAAGCAAAGAATTGGATTTTGACATAGGCAATGTATTCAAAGATTTTTGAAAGAATTCTTTAAAAAAAATTATTTATGAGGAAGAATTCAACCATACAATTTATAAGGATTTTAAAGCCAATCACCCTTAAGAGTAATCGATAGATTAGCCATGTGGCTATTAAGATTGCTTTTCCAAAACATGTTTTTGACACTTGATTCTGGAATAGAAAAGTCCTGAGACTTCAAAAAGAATGACAAATTTTATTTTCAACCACTAAATTTTGTTGTCGAGTGACAAGACAGGAGAATATGCAAAAGATACATTCTTTATCATAAAAAGAGAAGGTTGTGTGAATAATATAATCACGAGCATTATCAATCAAAAATACCATTATGTTAGCATAGAATTATATTTATATCATGATAGTAATAATAGAGAGAATAATGCTAATATCAAATTTTTATTTAATAAGATATACCAATATCATTGAGTGCAATCATCAATGAATGTGAGAAATCCTATAGCTTCCGAAATATTGGGAATTTTGAAAGATTCGTGAATGTCAAAGTAAAAAATTAAACAAGTAGAAGATTTAGAATCACTTTCAGGAAAAAAATGATGATGTTCGGCAATTTCACAAGTCCCAAAATGAAAATTTTTGTCTAAATTAAAAAAAGTAGAAGAAAACAGATATTGTTGATTTTTTAAAGGGGATGCCCTAAATTATACTGATTTTCCTAAATGGCTTCACCATTGACCGTAGAAATGAAGGAACATGATAATTTTTGTCTTTAAGAAGATATAACTTATTATTTTATCTAGATTGCTCAATATCTTCCCATAATGAGACCCTGAAATGCATAATGATTAGTAAAAAATGTTATCTTGCAGTTATGGCCTTCAGTAATTTTATGATTAATAGAATATTTATTGTAAGACAAGAAATATGCAACATATTAATTAGGAAAAAATGTGGAGGAAATTAAAATATTTCCCTCATCTATAATAATTATTAAGCAATCATCGATCATTTTTATTTTTTCTATTACTAGAGTAGGGTTAATAAGATTTGCAAGATTAGTCATGTAATTAGTGGCTCCTAAATTAAGAATACAGATGTGAGGGGAATTATTTAAGGCACTTAAAACACAAGAATTAGAAGTCATATTATTTTGAGCTAGAAAGTATGATCAGGATGATTTTTTTTTAAAACTTAAGGAAGTTGCTAAGTTTGTCAATTTTTGTTTTTTGCATGGAGCTCTTTTGATTCCACAAAGCAGACCTACCATTTTTTATGACATTCTTTATTTTGATCTTAGCTTGGGGATTTTTTTGTGAAGTTTTCAACATCTTTTTTATGTGTCATTTAGTCTTGCAGCAGTTGCACCATCGCCTTTGGAAAATTTTTTTTGCCATTCTTTAAGAAAAGAATCTATAGCAATAAGTCATTTATATTGGATTCAATGGTTGTCATAAGAGATGTTCGGAGATTAGAGCATCGAGCATTATTGTCCTTCTTCCTTCTTCGGCTCTTATGAGAATAAAATCTCATTTAATGATGGTAGATTTTCTCTGCTTAAAATTTAGACAGAAACTTGATCAAAGTCCTTATTGAATCCTACAAGGAACTCAAACTCCATTTATCATTTTATAAATTACAAGAGAACTATCACACAATTGCAGCATGTAATCTTGAGATCTTAATAATAATCTAGTTCAAGCTAATAAATCTACATTGCATTAAAGTACTCAATAAAATAAAGATTATATTGCTTGATTATTGAAATCATAGCTTTGATTTCATAGATAAGGGTAACATCCTTCACTTTTAAATATATTTACTTGTTTTTCAATAGAGAGAAACATATATAGCTCATGAATTCCGGGAACCATAGTATTCCATAATCATGTCTTAAATTTTGAGTTTTCGACTCTGCAAGAAGATCCACAGGATAATGGATATTTTCCTTCCTTTCAAAAAAAGTCTTCACAATTTTTAATCCTTTCAGATAATTTCTCTCATTCATGAGATATGAAGCTTGTAGGCCCTGGAACTCTCCTTTGGTTTGACTTTTATCACTCATGTTGGTCTACTTCTTAGAAGAGAAGTCAAACAAACCAATCATAATACATAAAAGGAAGAGTTTAGATAAGGGAGAAAGAAATAAGAACAAAGGTTGGAAGACATAAACCCTCACCCTTGTATCATGTAGAAAAGTATAAAGAACTATTTTAAATTTTCTTGTTTGATTTTTTACAAAAATATGAAAGTATTTATAGACTTTTCTAAAAGGTTTACAATGGAAATAAATCAAAGCAATTTAGAAAAGAAAAATAGTCCCCATGAGAGGCAGCAGCTAGAATAGGAAGAAGAGGCACGTTGATCGCAATCTAAGGGTCATAAGAGGGTTGATCCAATGGTTAAAACCCTTAATTCGTGTGCTCAAGGATTCCTACCAAGATTACTTGACTTGTGAGTCCCATAATCTTTCAACACCCTCAATGAGCAAAGTTCAAGTTTATTTACAGATTTTGAATGGTCATTCCAATACTTATTTGAAGCTATAATAAAATATTCCATACTCTCATCATCAATAAACGAACAAAATCATGCTCTCCCTCAATCAAAAGTTGATTGAATGATCTCGCCCCTAGGCCATCTCGATCAATTTAGGCTAGAGCTAGCTGAGAACAAGTGGTGACAGCAATTAAGTCTCTATGATGCAGTACTAAATGCCAAAAGGATGAAATGAAGTTATTGCACGATTCCTTGTTTAGAACTTTAACGATACAATCATTAGCAAGTGAAACGATAATAGAAAACAAGAAAGGGGCGCCTACGCTTAGGCCAAACAATCTTGCCAAACACTTGGACAATCAAATTAATTTAAAAAAGTAACAACATGCGAAGGAAATAGACTTTCAACAAAAATCCCTAATCTAACAATCGATTAGAAGCATAGGAGGTTAACTCAAGCCCTACGTTTACTAGGCTTAGCAGAGATAGGTGAACGAGATTGTCATGAATCAATTCAAATCACAAGAGTTAGTTAATCGACGAAAACACATGAGTAGGAGGATTAAGAAAACCTTTGCTCGATGTAGACAAGGCCGGAATCTTGCTACGGGTCATCCATCCATGCAAGAAGGGCTGTTTTGGCTCCACTGGAATGTTGGGTAGCAATGGGAGACTCTCCTGGATGTTGGACAGCCGTGGGAGAACCTTTAGGTAGTGCCACAATGACAGAAAACCTGCTGGAGATGGTGGACAGCCAGCTGCCCCTTGATAGACAGCAGTTTGGGGTTGAATCCAGGTGGTGGGAAGGCAAGGTTTGATCCAGAAATTTCTGGCAGCAACCTAGGAGAGTAGGTTTTTAGGAGTTTGGAGGGATTTGAGGAGTAGTTTTGGAAGGAGAGCCTGATAGAGAGGTAGGGAGAGGGGACGGTTGGGTTGGGGGGATTTGGAAAATTAATTTAGCTCTTAGGAAAGAGCATTTAAATTAGCTAGGAAAAGAAGGAAAGGGTATGGGGGGGGGGGGGGGGGGGGGGTAGCAGCTAGATAAGGAGGTGGGGTAGGGGTATTAATTACCTTCCAAATCAATGGCTCCTAAATAAAGAAAGAGGATTTAAATTAAATCCCTCCATTAAATTTAGATTTCTTGATTGAATTCTGATTTAATACTTTCCTAATTTAGATTTCCTATTTTAGGAAAGTATTCAAATTCAAATCAATTTGATTTTTGAATTTGAAAACTATCCTAATTGGAATTTCTCAAATTTGGGAGGCCTTTACTTTGGAAAGTGAGCTAAGGGAGGTGGGAGGAAAGCATGGCCGGCGGTCTAAGGGGTGAGAGGGTCGGCGGTGGGAGTGGAGGTGGGAACAAGGCCGGCGGCTTAAGAGGAGACCAAAGAAAGGAAATTCAAAAAAGGTAAAGAACCATGAACCCGACCATCTCCAAGGTTGGTGGGTGATCCAAATTCCCTCTCATAGGGATTTCTCTCCAAACACTCTCAAGACCTCACAAAGAGTTTAAACAAGTGAAAATTTGATTATTTCTTCATTACATGAAAAGAGAACAATGGGCCTATATATAGCCTCATACAATGACTCAAGAAAGTAAAAAACGGCAACGCCCTCAGGGCTTACAAACAACCTCCCTTAAGTAAGGGGTAAAATAGAAAATACTAAAAACAAATTCATCATGACACAATAATAGAGGAAATAAATAATACAACTCAAAAACAACTCAAAAATATATCGGTTCAATCGTGGCCGTAGATTGACGGCCACATCTCTGATAGACCTTCCATGTTCTGATGTCCCCATCATTCTCCCGGGGTGAGAAAAAGCTCGACTCCGTCGAGTCAGCATCTATGGTACTCTCGTAGATCTCTAAAGCATCAGGATCAATCTATTGTAGTTCTTCACGATCCAACCATGTATCCTCTGACTCGGGCTTCCCTTTCCACCTTATCAAGTACCTTCGTCGTCCACCTTCCCTTGTGGAGATGATATCATCACTCAGAATCGAATCCACCTTTTCTGCCATGGGTGACTTAAGAATATTTGGTAGTGGAGGTAGGTTTGGGTTCTCACATGGTGGGGTCACACAAGGCTACTGTATGAGTGGATTTGGTGGATTAAAATCAGGACCTTCATATGCAACTAGATCTTCTATGTTAAAGGAGGGATTGATGTTGAATTCTGCAGGCAGATATATTACATAAGCATTATCATTAATTTTCTTAATTTTTGAAAGGTCCAGCACTTTTAGCATGTAGTTTCTTAACTGTTCTTTGCGGGAACCATTCCAGACGAATCCGCACCATCACGGAGTCGCCAACCTCAAAAGTTTTAAATTTTCGTTTCAGATCAGCATGTAATTTATAATCATTATTGCTCTTCTCAATTTGTCGTGCAATGTCTTTATGAAGTTCATACAAATATGATGCAAATGATGATGTAGACTCAGAAATCCTATACCTATGGCACATGGGTATGAGATCTAATGGCTGCCTAGGTTTGAACCCATACACAATCTCAGAAGGACTTAGGCCAGTGGTTTGGTTTACAGAATTATTATACGCAAACTCAGCAGTGGGTAGAACAGAATCTCAATCCTTAACATGCTCACTAACCAGAGACCGCAACAAATTTCCTACGCTCCTATTAACTGCCTCGGTCTGACCATCAGTTTGTAGATGAAAGGCTGTAGAGAATTATAATTTAGTGCCTAATTTCATCCAAAGGGTCTTCCAAAAATAGCTAGTGAATTTAACATCCCTATCTGAGACAATGGTCTTGGGTAGACCATGAAGACGGACAACCTTATTGAAATAAAGCTTGGCAATATGGGAGGCGTCGGATGTTTTGGAGCAGGGTATAAAATGAGCCATTTTGGAAAATCTATCAACTACGACACATATGACATCATTTTTACAAAGAGTCTTAGGTAGGCCTAAAATGAAATCCATGCTAACATCCTGCCAAGGACAACTAGAGACAGGCAAAGGAGTGTAAAGGCCAGTGTTCTGCTTACGCTGTTTGACTAACTGACACGTGTGACACCGGCTAACCATCCTACCAACATCTCTCTTCAAGCTGGGCCAAAAGAAACGATACTCCACAGCTTCTATAGTTTTATCCCGTCCGAAGTGCCCAGCGAGGCCTCCAGCGTGGAGTTCCCAGACATAAAATTCCCTAAGGGAGGTGCTAGGGATGCAAAGCTTTTGGGCTTTGAAAAGGTAACCATCCTCTAAAAGGAAATCGTCCACAAGGCGCGTGCTGCTTGTGGATAAGAGAGAGTAGGTCTCTTTGAAGTCGGGGCAGTCCAAATAGTCCCTCTTTATTTGGTCAAAACCCACAACCTCAGCTCTCATCTCAGTGGCAGTCATCATGCAACAACTGAGGGCATCAGCAGCTTTATTCTCAACTCCCGCCTTATGTCTAAGGGTATACGTGTACTCCTGAAGGAACTCTACCCATCGACCGTGTCGTGCATTCAGCTTCTTTTGGGAGTTGATATAACGCAGAGCTTCGTGATCCGAGAAGATGACGAACTCTTGCGAGAGCAAGTAGTGTCGCCAATAGCGAAGGGATTGGATCACCGCGTAGAACTCTTTGTCATAAGTGAAATATCGCTGTCGAATGTCATTCAGTTTCTCACTGAAATAAGCTACAGGATGACCTTCCTGAGAGAGGACTCCTCCAACTCTGACCCCTGAAGCATCGCAGGTCACTTCGAAGACATTGGAGAAGTCAGGAAGTCTCATCACTGAGGCCTCCACTATTCTTTTCTTAATGTCATCAAAAGCTCTGGTGGCGGCCGGGGTCCAGCAGAAATCACCCTTCTTAAGACAATCAGTGATAGGAGATACAATTGTACTGAAGTTTCGTATAAATCTCCTATTAGAATGTGGCCAATCCGTGGAAGCTACGGACTTCCCGTATGTTCTGAGGAAGAGGCCACTCAACTATGGCTTTCACCTTCTCAGGCTTAGCAGAAACCCCTTGAGCTGACACAATAAATCCTAGAAAGATGACTTGATCTACAAGGAAAGTACACTTCTTTGGATTAGCATATAGTTGTTCTTTCCTTAAGACCGAACAGATTTGCTTTAAGTAGTCCAGGTGTTGCTCAACAGAATGACTATAGATAAGGATGTCGTCAAAATAGACAACGACAAACTTTCCCATAAAAGGGCGTAACACTTGGGTCATGACTCTCATAAAAGTGCTCGGGGCGTTACTCAACCCGAAAGGCATGACCAACCACTCGTAAAGACCATCCTTGGTCTTGAAAGCAGTCTTCCACTCATCACCGGGTCGGATCCTGATCTGGTGGTATCCACTCTTGAGATCGATCTTGGAGAATAGAGTGGCGCCCGTCATCATATCGAGCATATCGTCCAATCGTGGAATAGGGAAACGATACTTGACGATGATTTTGTTGATAGCACGGCTATCAACACACATTCTCTAAGATCCGTCCTTTTTAGGAGTGAGAAGGGCGGGCACTGCGCAGGGGCTAAGACTCTCCTTAATGAAACCTCGCTGTAGTAACTCATCTACCTGCTTCTTAAGTTCAGCATGTTCCGTGGGGTTCATGCGATAGTGGGGCAGGTTAGGGAGGGAGGGTCCAGGGACTAAGTCTATGGCATGCTGGATGTCTCTAAGAGGAGGTAATTGATCTGGGAGATCATCGGGAAAGACATCAGTAAACTGCCCTAAAATGGGTTGGACTTCTTGAGGGATAGGGTCATCAGATTCAGGAGAAATCTCATGACCCACTAAGGCGTACAGAGGTGCGTCTTGAGTAATCTCAGACTCCAAAACATTGGCAGTGACCAAGTTCAGTCCTTTCTTGGACTTAAGAGGGTGGGATTTGGGGCCATCCTTGACCCGGGGATGCGATGGCAAAAGCTTAATCTTTTTGCCCGCATGTTCAAACACGCAGGTGTTTGAACGCCCATAGATGTGGACGTCATTATCAAAAATCCAGGGTCGGCCTACCAGAATCTGTCCAACATCAATAATCAGTACATCGCACCACACATTCTCCTTATAAGTGGCAAAGGAGATAGGTACGATGCTTAGCTCTTTCACCTCCAAGGCAGTGGAGTTGACCCACGCTACCTTATAGGGATTGGGGTGAGGAACGGCAGAAAGACCTAGTTTAGACACCATGCTGGAGGAAACAGCATTGATGCAACTGCCACTATCTACGATGACTTTGTGGTTTTTATCTTTAATTTTAGTGTAGGTGTGAAAAATTGAAGTCCTACGCTAGTCATCGGAGGTAACAGGGTGTGACAGTGCACATCTCACCACGCAGATGGGAGAAGTGTCCAACTTCTGAAGGCAGTGGAGAAAAGCTGTATCATCGTCCTCCTTGAAGAAATTGCCTTCATCTTCTACTTTATGGACCTGATCAACCTCGAGCTCAAGATCCTCCTCAGTAATCTCCTCAATGATAGAGACTTTGTAGGGACTAGAGCACTGAGAAGCGATATGCCCATACCCCTGGCATCGAAAGCACTTGGTCCCGAGACTGGACCGAGGGGTATCCGGGGTGGGAGGTTTGTTTCTAAAATCAGGTCGGGAGGTCGGGTGACCCGTAGGTGGTCGGGTTACACTACCAGGAGTAGGCCGTGCAGTGGTAAAGTGAGGAGTGGCACTACTGGAAGGTCTGTAGAAGGGTATAGAGTCATGTGAACCGCTCGGGTGCTGGGAATGGGTCTCCTCTAAATCTAACACTAAACTGTAGGCGTTCTCGAGGGTAGTAACGTTCCGGGCAAACAACTCGTTGCGAAGATCTTCTCGCAACCCGGTACGAAATATAGACAAAATCTGCACGGGGGTGGTAGAGGTTTCCCCTTTGCATCGAATCAAGTAATCATCGAAGGTGGCGATGTACTTATTGACTAGTTTATTTCCCTGGGCCAGCCTATTCCATCTATCCAACAACCTAGGGAAGTACGAGGGAGGCAAGTACTTCTGCTTAAGTTCACGTTTCATAGATGGCCAATCATTGATGGGGTAATCGTTCCTAGCCTCTCTAAGACTCTCTAAGTTGGACAAAAACTGACTCGCCCTACCCGTGAGTTTCATCTCCGCAAAACTAACATTCCTTGTCTCGGAGATGTTATACCACTTAAAGAAATTGTCCATACCTTTGACCCAGTCCAGGCAGAGCTGGGGATCGAGGGTGCCATCAAAGGTAGGAGCATCAACTTTAATATTCTTCATAAGTGGCATATCAGGATCATGACGGGGGTCATGTCCATAATGTGGAGCGCGATGATTGGTACGATGTTGCCTCTCATCAGGGTAGGTGTCGTCCCCATACATAAACGGTGGTCTAGAAGGGGTGTAGGGAATAGGATGCTCTCGTGCACGCTCAAGCATATCAAATCGTTCAGTGGTGTCCTTACGAAGTTCGGCTAGGTCAGCTTGATTTTCTTTGAGCTGCTGGTTAATGTTATTCATTTGACCTACCAACAAGTCTAAAGTCCTTCCAAGTTGCTCTGGGTGCATTGCAAGACACTAGGGGACACTTTGGGTTGACTTGGGATAGAGGAAAGCACCTAAATGTAATGACAAACTCTCTAAATGACACTAAATAACGCAGAAATTACTTGGATAGCAAACTACAAAAGAGGGGTTAAGCAACCTAGACAACTAGGGAGGTGGCTAGGTTAAGGATAGCACATAAACAATTGAAAAACATGATTAACAACTCTTAAATGTGTTCAGGAAAATAGTAGACAGCAAGCATAATATGTAATTAAACTAATTTAAATGATGGCATGCTTGCAACAACGTATAGAGCTAGATAAGCAACTCCTAGGATGATGTCTAGCATGCAAAACTAGAGCATACCATGCTCTGATACCAGATGATGCAGTACTAAATGCCAAAAGGATGAAATGAAGTTATTGCACGATTCCTTGTTTAGAACTTTAACGATACAATCATTAGCAAGTGAAACGATAATAGAAAACAAGAAAGGGGCGCCTACGCTTAGGCCAAACAATCTTGCTAAACACTTGGACAATCAAATTAATTTAGAAAATTAACAACATGCGAAGGAAATAGACTTTCAACAAAAATCTCTAATCTAACAATCGATTAGAAGCATAGGAGGTTAACTCAAGCCCTACGTTTACTAGGCTTAGCAGAGATAGGTGAACGAGATAGTCATGAATCAATTCAAATCACAAGAGTTAGTTAATCGACAAAAACACATGAGAAGGAGGATTAAGAAAACCTTTGCTCGATGTAGACAAGGCCGGAATCTTGCTACGGGTCATCCATCCATGCAAGAAGGGTTGTTTTGGCTCCATTGGAATGTTGGGTAGCAATGGGAGACTCTCATGGATGTTGGACAGCCATGGGAGAACCATTAGGTAGTGCCACAATGACAGAAAACCTGCTGGAGATGGTGGACAGCCAGCTGTCCCTTGATAGACAGCAGTTTGGGGTTGAATCCAGGTGGTGGGAAGGCAAGGTTTGATCCAGAAATTTCTGGCAGCAACCTAGGAGAGCAGGTTTTCAGGAGTTTGGAGGGATTTGAGGAGCAGTTTTGGAAGGAGAGCCTGATAGAGAGGTAGGGAGAGGGGACGGCTGGGTTGGGGGGATTTGGAAAATTAATTTAGCTCTAAGGAAAGAGCATTTAAATTAGCTAGGAAAAGAAGGAAAGGGTATTGTGGGGGGGGGGTATTAATTACCTTCCAAATCAATGGCTCCTAAATAAAGAAAGAGGATTTAAATTAAATCCCTCCATTAAATTCAGATTTCTTGATTGAATTCTGATTTAATACTTTCCTAATTTAGATTTCCTATTTTAGGAAAGTATTCAAATTCAAATCAATTTGATTTTTGAATTTGAAAACTATCCTAATTGGAATTTCTCAAATTTGGGAGGCCTTTACTTTGGAAAGTGAGCTAAGGGAGGTGGGAGGAAAGCATGTCCGGCTGTCTAAGGGGTGAGAGGGCCGACGGTGGGAGTGGAGGTGGGAACAAGGCCGGCGGCTTAAGAGGAGAACAAAGGAAGGAAATTCAACAAAGGTAAAGAACCACGAACCCGACCATCTCCAAGGTTGGTGGGTGATCCAAATTCCCTATCCTAGGGATTTCTCTCCAAACACTCTCAAGACCTCACAAAGAGTTTAAGCAAGCAAAAATTTGATTATTTCTTCATTACATGAAAAGAGAACAATGGGCTTATATATAGCCTCATACAATAACTCAAGAAAGTAAAAGACGGCAACGTCCTCAGGGCTTACAAACAACCTCCCTTAAGTAAGGGGTAAAATAGAAAAGACTAAAAGCAAATTCATCATGACACAATAATAGAGGAAATAAATAATACAACTCAAAAACAACTCAAAAATATATCGGCTCAATCGTGACAGTAGATCGACGGCCACGTCTCTGATAGACCTTCCATGTTCTGATGTCCCCATCACTCTAATTTGCAAAAAAAATTACCACATCAAAAATCTTAAAACCACGAATCTAATTAAGTTTTCGAATGAAAATTTCAATCTAATCAAGTTTATAAGAATAATTTTTAGAAGGTACATGAATCAAATTTGAGATTGTCAAAAAAAATATTTTTATTCAATTGGTGAAATTCTAGTTAGAAACTTTATTTTTTTTCTTAATTTTAGCAGCAAAAAGTTATTTTGACCTATCCACCCACTGAAAGTCATCAGCTCCTTAGTGGATGCTCCCCTATTCCACAAAATTTTTCCTATCACGAACAAAGTGATGCAATCATAAGCGATGCATTTACCTATGTTGCAAGTGGTGAAGATTCATGAAGAAGCATAATCAATGTGGCCAACCATGGAGCCGGGAAGAAGCTACCTAACGACATTGCCTCCACGGAATAGATAGTTAAACTACTCATTTGATGCAGTGTTAATAAGATCCAAGATATAAGTGGAATATAATTTTTTAAAAGATATGATTCACTTATTTTGTTGTCAAAATATTATTATAAAGCTTCATAGTAATGTAATCATATCTTCTACAATTTTATTTTATTAATAAACTATATTTTCTCCATTTTATTATGACATTTGCACAAAAACAAATGGTAACAAGGCTTCTCAAAATATATAAGCCCGTAAAGGTCTTCAAAATTTATGACAAGTTTATATGAGTTTTCATACACATCATCTTAACCTTCTAATTGCCTGAGAGTGGAAAGACTTTACCCTTAATATGAAAAGCTAGACAAGGCCCTCCTAAGGCGCAGGCATTATAAACCAAATGGAAACGGGCGAAACGGAGTAAGAAAGCCCCTCTCCAAGAAAGGGGTGACTATATGACTCGATGATAGTGGGAGAGGGGATTAGATTAATCTTTTTCTTAAAATGGTGGCTATAAAACCTGAAGGTGACAGGAGCAACGGTAGAATAATCTCTCTACCAAACTGTTGGGAGATTATTTAACACAAATAATGAGAAAGTTAGCAGGAGAGTTCCTCTCTAAAAAATAGGAGAGAATAAAAGAACTAAATGGAATAAACAAGATAGCGCGAGACAAATGTGGGAATACTATAAATGATCAACCAAAACTTTAAGTGGTGGTCGGTGGTCAAAGCATTAAAACTTTCTATAATTTAAAAGTTCAAAATGTCCCAAGTGAGCTGAATTGAGAGCTACTTATAAAACTTGAGATGGATATTTTTATTCTTATTCTAAATTTGTTAAAATATTTCATGCACTTATCTACAGTAAATGGATTAGATTGTGTCCTCCCCTAATTGAAAAATGATGGAACCCTGAGGCCAGTCTGATCAACCCACTTGGGCTTTAGGCCACTTAGTGAAAAATATTTCTGATTGTGAACAAACTTTAACAAATTTTATGTCTCAAGATAGTGAAACCAACGGTGTTAATAGATGAAATTTCAGGGATCAAATTGATATGATTAATTCCAAAAATGTTTGTAGATCAAATTTGGGTTTACTGGAAAACTACAATGATAAGTCATCGTTTTTGTATAAAAATGTTCTCTCCTTGAAACAATCACTCACAAAATATGGCAGACAAAATAAATATTTGTAAAGGTCTCAGGAACTCAAGGAAGTCCAAATTTGTCAAAGGAACTATGCAAACATACCCCAGGACAATCTTATGATAACATGAAAGCATAGCTCACATAGGAGAGGGGTCAAGTGGGGTGATCGAATGACCCCAAGCCTGACAAATGAAGTGGCAGCAGTGGCGTACGCTGCCCGTCCCTTTCCACTAAAGCGCAGTTTGAAGGCTATTTCATGCATGGATTTGAATCATTTTGGTGTTGTCGGGAACATCTAGAGGAGGTGGTCATTTTGACAAATTGTTAACCACATAGCATAGCCTAAAAGGTGTTAAAATTGTTCACCTGCAAAGTAATTTGCTATTGGTCAAGACATAAGTGGATGTAAGTTGATTCAACAAGAAAATTTCTTTATATGTATTTTTAAATGTAAAGCATATACCAAAAAAAGTAGGCCAAATCAAAACTTATGTAAGTTGAAAAATATATTTATAAAAATTGAGGCATGTCTCTACAACAAATAATAAACAAGAAAACGGGACTAGAGGTTATGCAAGCTGATCGAACAAAAAAATTTCTTTAAATGTATGTTAGAATGTGATGATATTTTTGTATTATCCAAAGTTTAAGTTAAATGGATAAGTATTGACTTAAATAATCAAAAGTTCAAATTTAAACTTGTTATTTAATCTCACTTCTCCTAGAAAAAAATTAATATTCATATCCTTTTACTATTACATTATTATATAGGAGTTCATACTCTAGATGAAAACGCATAAACTTTAGGCTATCCTTATCATCTAAAAAGCTTGGGGTTTTAGAGTGAATCTACATGAGTGACTCTAGCAACCACCTGCTAACAAGGAAATTTTTGAAGATCTACGTAGACAAAGTGCTCGCAAGCGAGGATTGGCGATGTTCATGAATCCAAGTAATTTTACGTTTCCATAGTTTATAAGAAAATGCAATAACCATTGCGTAGGCTAACGGGAGAGTAAAGCATAAACTGCTGCTTAAAAAAACTTGATCCGTGTATCTAAAACAAATAATAAACGATAAGAAAAGAAAGCGGGACGAACTTAAATTTAAATAAAACAGCAAGCACATAATTGCAGCAGCTAGCTGCTTCTCAGAAATTGCAAGACAAGAAAAAGAATCATAATACGCGGACAATAAGAATGGGACATCAAAGGCTCACTTTATCCAGTTCATTTTCAGATCTAGGGAGGTTCTCATAGTTCTTGTACTCTTTCAATCTAATCTCCCGATACTTCTCCCTTGAATGATTTAACCTCTCCCATGGTATCCCCTGTATATCCTTCCCGTTTCGGTATTCCAAAGCGGAAGTATCAGTCATCTGCTAAAGGATAAGCCATAGATCGACCATCAAACCAAATACTAATTAAAACTAATTATTAAAGGTGAGGCTTCAATTCAGCCCCATGTCAATACAAAATTACCTCCTGTGCGTCATACTCCACCTCGGAGTCATCGTTATGCCTCTCTCCATCTTGAAAATCGCCCATGTCAAAGAAGTCCTGGACCCTGTATTCTAAATCATCATTCAAACAAAGCGTCATCACACAATAGCATCAACTCGCACGAGAGATCGATCAGCACCGGATTATGGTAAGCATTCAATAGCTACATAAAATTGCCCTCCAAATTGAAACTTAAACGGACTAAATAATAGAAACACGGACAACACAACCAATAAAGGATGAATTTCACACCACTTAACGATTTCTTTAAAAAAAAAATCTCTAAAGCCATTTTATGCATAAGTTGCAAGAATCAAGATCCCGCAACTGTAGAAGCAAATTTTATCGAAAACAACTATCAAAAGAGAAAATTACCTCTATCAGCCTCGAGCCTTGGGAAACCAAGACCGAGTTCGGGTCCTCGCTCTGTAAACCTCAAATTTTGAATTCACCACCAATAGCAGAAAACCTAGTTGGTCCTTGATCTGTCATTGTCCGGAATTTCTAGAGAGAGATGAAATCATGAGCAAGCTAGACAACCCAATGACGGGCAAATTTGTGCGCGACATCCATTACCTATGGTGTGGTAACGGAAACGACAACAGCTGCTAAAGCCAGAGCGGGTGCGCATTCATGCCCTCAATTTTTTATTTTTATTTCTTATATTTAAAAGTTATTGTCAACTAGGGTGCAACCGAGTCAAGCCGGCTCACGAGCTGACTCGAGCTCGACTCAGTACCAGGCTCGACGAATCGAACTTATCGAGCTCGAGTTCAACTCGAACACAATTTCGAGCTTAACAACTTATCAGGCTCAAGCTCGAAGGACTCACTGCTCGACTCGTGAGCTAGTCGAGTAACTCGCAGATGAAATCGTCAGTGGGGAAATGAAATCTCGTGCAGGAGAATGAAATTGCGCACGGGAAAATGACAAACGCTGGCGACGGACGTTGGCGATGACAAACACTGGTGACAACAGACGCTAGCGAGGATGGAAGCTGGCGACGACGCTGACACTGGCAACGGACACTGGCACGATGAACATACTGAGCTCGAAATGTCACTCGAGCAGCTCGATGAGCTTTTTTTTCCTCTGTCGAGTCAGCTCGAGCTCGACTCGAACATCCTCTGACTCGAGCTCGACTCAACTCGTTTGCACCTCTATTGTCAACCATGTAAGAGATGCCAAAACACATCAAGAAAATAAAAAATTAAGTGCAAATTCCATCCTCATAAATCATGAATTTTAGATTTTTCTTTATGAATGGTATGGGTATACACCCAAAATTATTATGATTAATATTTTGTTTGGGAAAGTTTTCTTAATAATTTTTAAACAGATTTTAAGTACAATAATTTATTGAACTAAACATTTATGTATTAAGATTTCATTTAAGACAGTTTACTTTCTTTACTTTCTTCTTTTTAATGCAAAAAATTTATTGAATTGTAAATTGTTTAAAAAAAAATTATTTTAAAAAACAGTAAACAAGCTGTCCCAAATTAAGCCTAAATATGAGTCAACCCAACTAATTAGGAGAAATAAGCAATATAAGTTAACTCGTTTGAATTTGTCAAGCAGAAGTCATCATCATCATGATGAGCTTGTAATTAGTTGATTCAGTATTAAAATGATTCAAGGAAGTTGCCTATTCATTCGGCTCTAGAGGAAATGAATGGGTAGATCTTGAAAATCATCAATTTTCATCAAAATTTTCATAAATTTATATATAACAATCGTATAATTTTTTATTTTATACAAAGCTTTTATTAGGTTAGATTCTATAATTAATTAATTAATTTTTAAGATAACTCTCTCTCTCTCTCTCTCTCTCTCTCTCTCTCTCTCTCTTTGATTTCATAGCAAGTTTTATTATTAGGTCAAAATGTCTCCCACAATTAAAATAGAATTCAATAGGGAGAAAAATTTATAAGCATATGATTTTTAACTTGCATTCATTCAAAGAAGAGCAACATCACGATCATGAAAGATCTTAAGGTTTCATTTGGGTGAATTTTTTAACTATTTTCTATCGCAGCTTTCTAGCATAAAAATTTATTGAAAGCAGGAAAAAAATAACAAAAAGCTGTCACAAATGAAAATAAAAAGAGCTTTTAAAAGCCATAAATCAAATTGATATCAATACCTTTTACATCTACTTATAAATATAATAATAGCTATCATTTTATAGTTTAAAAGCCATATATATAGGTGTCAAAGAGGGATATGTGTATACAAGTGTGGGTAATCTACCATAAGAAGTTTTGAGGACATCTTAATGCATGAAGTTGAAGAATAGGAAAAACACCCCCAAACAAGAAAAACATAACAATCCTTTAGCTAGAAGTTCTCCATAAAGCCCCATCAAAGAGTAGGGACAATCATTATATGAAGTATTAAAGTCAGTTATACACTTAATGAAGGCAAACATGACTACAACACAATAGAAAATCTAACCAAGAACATGGACTAATCTCATGGTTAAGAGAAAGGAATAAAATTTTGAGAGTGAACAAGATAGGCCACGAATAGGCCAACAAAAGTCATAGTTTTCATAATAGTAGTAATTGAATCCCTAATAAGCTAAGAACTCCTCAAGAAGCTCAATCTAAGGCCTTTGCTTGTTGGCAACCTTCATGGCATCTTGTTCGATGGCTTTTTTTGCTTGTTGGTTTTCTTCTGTTGGATGCTTGGATTGTTGCTTCCAATGGATGGCCCTTGATTGGCTGCGGGTGGGTTGGCCCCCTGAGTCCGCTAGCTTTTTTCCCCTATCTTTGAGCTTGTGTTGTTCTCTTTGTTGCTCCTTGATTGATCTGTTGCTTATTCATGTTTGGGCTGCTATTGGGTTTGGCTTCTAGCTGTCGTGCTAATCCCTTTTGTTTGGTTCTGTAGCTTGGAAACATTGCTCTTCAGGTCTTTCTTGTTATCCTTTTGATTGTTATTTTTGGTGCTTTAGCGAGCTTTGATTTTCTCTTAGAGCTCTGTATCTTTTTTTTTATTAATAAAGCTTTTACTTTAAGAAAAAAAAAGCTCAATCTAAGGCCTAAGAGTGTGCCATGACAACTATCACAAGCAAATATATATATATATATATATATATATATATATATATCTAATTTTATTATATGTCGAGTACTAATGATTAAGGGTCCTCTTCTTGAAGATATCGTCATTCCCTAATTTTCAAATATGGCGCACCATCATAAAGATGGATAATTTGACATTAGATAAATGACCATGTTGAAGATTCAAGCTAATATGAAGGAAATTGTCGGTAATAGAACTACCATTGTAAGTAATATTATAAACACTCAAGCATTGAGAAATAATATCATAAGAAATAAAGAAAAAGAGAGTTTGATCTTCACGTGCCAAACAGTTGAAGGGGCATAGATATTTATAACTAATTCCTCTAGAAGTTAAAATATCAATCATTTTGAGCTGATGTTAAATAGTCATACAAAGATAAATGTTATAACTAAGCTGTAATAGTCCATATTTTATTCCAATCAAATAATTTTTTTTTCTGAAGTTATTATAAGTCTAAATTATAAACCGTTTTAGCCATAGCATAGACATTATAGTGTTTTAATTACATGAACTTTTTCAAAATTTTTAAGCACTGGTATAAATCCTTAAGAAATTGACACATGTCGGTACAAGTGAAGATTTTTGGGACATTCAGGTGTCCGTTTTGCAAACCGATTTCACCAGTATTTTCTAAATGCAGTGATTTTTACAGATTTAAAAATTTATTTTGACATCTAAAAATAGTGCTTTAGTTAAATTAAAACTTCAGAATATTATTATATACTATCCCTGGTAATTTGGTTAATTTCTGAAAATATAATTTTTTGCTCAGTAGAATTTTTTATTGCCTATCGTTAGGATATTTTGGTACTTTCTGAATTAAGCCCAATTATATTTTATTTTCTGCATTGCATTAAAAATGATTATGGATATATAATTAAGTAATAGTTGGTTAATATTACTGTTGAAATGCCAACGAGCTTTCCTTTAAATATTATGGTTGGGTGTTATCATTTACTGATTCATGTGATACTGATTGGGAGTTATAATGAGTTATTACTATGTCGACTGGCAAAGAGTGATGACTCTATTTATTAAGCCAATGGCTACCGACTACCGATTACTGATTACTGAAAAACACCTGATAGCCATAACTTCTTTGTTATTTAGTATGACTACCGAAATACATGTTATTGAGGCATTGACATTTATTTTACTATTACCGATACGGACACCGATACTGTTTGATATTATTGATTCATTGTACTGATACTGAATATACAAGTATTTGACATATTGGATAGCATGTGTACACAATTATAGTATTTTACTACATTGATTTGAGTTTAATGGTTCTTTACTAATGCTTTAGTTTTACCACTTTATACGATTTATTTACGGATTGATAATATTGATGCAATGACTGCTTTAGTGATTCGACACCCGTAGTGGTTTACTATTTTTCCCACCGTACTGCTTTACTGGCTTTCGTACCATACAGTTTTATTATTTATAGATTCTACTGCTACTACATGTGAGCTTCTTTGTCTTATGTTGAGTTCAATTATAGAATTTGGTTACTTGCTAGGCTATTGAGCTCATTATATGTGGTTAAATATTTTCAAGTCAGGGTAGATGATTAGGAGTGAGAGATTGATCAAGATCTTTCATGTTCAAATTCTTATTATTTTAGGTATTCTTTTGTACTCATGATAGAGTAGTTGTGATATGATTGTATAGATCATGAGTAGTGTATATTATTTTTTGAGAAAAGAATACTTTTGAATTCTAGAATTATTTTTGTTATTTATTTCTAATAAATGAAATTAGATAGCACTGACGTTATTTATTAAAAGATAAAAGAATAATTCTTCTAAATTAAATTCTGGGACATCACATAAGCTTAGCCCCTAAACCACATGACCTTATGCTAGAAAAAATGCTCGTGGGTAGGATCCAAAATATTGATAGCATAAGATAAGCAAAATTTAGTAAAATTGTTAATGAAATCAAGAAAATCAATACATATTAGATTAGACATAGTCCAAACACTACTAAGATAGATAGTAGACATGGAAGCCTTCAAAGAAAAACTTGTGAAATCATCTATTAAGTGTAATCGAACAAACTAAGAATAGTTTGGTCAAAGATCCAACTATTAAGGAATAGGCTATGAGAATTGTCACTACTGATGATATAACAAATAATAAAAATTAATATGTTTTTACGAGTTAAAAATAATAATAATTAATAGACTTTCATGAGATAGGAAAGTGAGCCAAATTGGCATGCTAAAACAAGAAGTAAGACAATAATTCCCCCTTACCTTGTTAGCTCAAAGGCCTCTTCTGAGAAGTAATAGGAGCAATTGTTGCCCTTTGCTTGCTCTCTAGGAATTCTCAAAACCACTCACTACTTGTAAGTGATACTAGGAAGCTAGCATCCCATGAGTAATGCAATGGACGTGCTTTGTGATGCCAATGCATGACAGTGAAATGGAGCTTGCAATGCCTTCAAACTCTCTCTCCCGCATACTCTCGATGGTCCTTCCGCCAAGAGTTCCACCAAGTTTATATACATTTTTTAGTTTTCAGTTGAATGTTATTATTTTTTGAAATTGAACATTTTATAAATATAAAATTTCAACATTCCGATCTAATAAGCAATGCTCCAGATATTGTTGCTATAAATACTACTATTAAATCCTACATAAATTGTTGGGGAAGTAGATCATGCAACAAACACAAACAAGAACAAAAACTGCAGCGGAAATAAAAAATACTAGGATTTAACGTGATAAAATTCAAAATGGAAAAAAACCATTGAGCTATACCAAGAAATTCATTACGAAAATTTGTGAGAAATAGTATCTCTCTTCCCTCTTGCTCTCTTCTTGTATCTCTTCACTCTTGCACCGTTCTCACACTAATACATGCAAAGAGAAACATAAAAATCACCAAGAGATGCAACCCTTAATGAAAAATGAGTAGAAAAATTGTCAGCCTGTCTTGCAACATTGCGGCTCCAAGTTTGAACCATTACGACGCTCCACTCTATCTCCAATCTGCTTAATAGCACCGCAAGGCCAAGGTTTGGAGCGCTACAATAGTTTGCTCTTTATCTGTCTCCAAGCAAACTATACAGCGCCGCATCACTCAGATACATAACGTTGAAACATTGTATGGAAAAAAAAAAAAAAACTTAAGTGCAAAGCACCCGAACACAAGTAGGGGGAGAACCCCCTACAAACACCCGATGAGCTCGATCATTAGAATTGAGGTCTAAAGCAACAATACAATTCAATTGATAGGCACAATTATATTCCTCACAAAATTAACATAAACCTGCCAACAAACTCCATAGAACCCAAGTTCATAGTAAGCAAAGTTGAAGCCTAACAGTAACACTAGTAATACACAGCCGATCAGATACCTCGCGTCATGCCATTAAAAAAAATCATTATCAAGGGATCATATGATTCAAATGTTTAAAATAACAGCTTGAATCCCATTGCAGGTGCTCGATGTGTAGGAATTGAGCAGGAAAAAAGCATGGCATATGCCCAGCCACATAATATGGTCACAATAATAGCATTTCATTATTTAGAAACCTCACAAAACTAAAACTATTGTTAAACGACCTTTCAAGATAAAGGTTCTTCATAAGCTAACAATCTCATAATATAAAAGTATTAGCCACCAAAGATGGCCAAGATATGAACCAATGTAACAACTACAACAAGAGATAAAACAAGAACATGTTCAGATAACTATCATCCAACTACTGAAATTTAATCATCTTGATTATAAATCTTCATAAGCTCAGAACAGAATGCCAAGGGAGTGTCCTTCTGGTAACCCAATGAGTTGGCGAACCTGATATCAGAAGAAATACCATTGTTGTGGGAGAGGAAGATGCGAGACTTCTCACGGCCGGGTACCTCTGTTTTGCATCCTACATCTGGGCTGCTTACCAGCATGGCTTCACAGATCTCGTGTTCATGCTCGTCTGCAACGACAATGTTGAAATTGCCACTACTGTCGGTGACACCATCATAGCTGCATGTTTTAACACCAGTTTTTTCTCGGCATTCAACTTTAACCTTAGCACCTAAGAGGACAGCCAAAAATGGGAAGGGTAAAATAAATAATGAACAAAATCAGAGTTTGATTCACAAAGAAAAAAAAATCAATATATAATAGGTTGGATATTAAATATTAGAAAAAGGATCTTTCTTTATTAGATTTAAATGAGAATTTGACTTTTAGCAGGACACAATGGAGAAAAAGGATTCATGTAGCCGACCCCACGTAGTGGGATAAAGACTTGATATTGTTGTTGTTGTTGTAGTATATAATAGGTTGGATAGAACCCAAAAAAATTTCCTTCACAAGAATGTTGACCCCTAAGCTACAGCAAAAAAAAAAAAAGAAAAAAAAAAGGGGCCAAAATGATTACCTGTCACGACCCATGCCGAAATCTGGCTCGAATCACGTCCGCCGCCTGCTGCAGTCCCATGCTTCTGCAAACGGCGCCGAATACAGCAGTCCACGCCTCGGACGTCGCCTCTTCGCGTCAATAAAAGAGGAGAAGGAGGCTTCGGCTGGGGCACTTCCACAATCACAAGCTCTGATCTCCCTCTCTCACAGCTTCTTCCGCTCCCAGTTGCTGTTAGACTCAGCTTCTTCGACGACGTTCCCTCCAGTCGAATCGAAAGAAGCAAGAGGAGCTCGCTCGTGTGAAGGTAGCTTTCTCCCAATCGCGTGCTTCTTCGGTTCCCAGTGGCTGTCCGACTTCGCTCCTCCAACGACTTCCCTTCCTTCTGGATCGGAAGTTACGACATTTTGATCGGAACCACAACGGGAGCTCGCCGCCGTGAGGGTAATTTTCCCTCCTTCGCACGCTTCTGCGGCTCCTTCGGCGCTGTTCGACTTCGCTCCTCGACGACTTTCCCTTCCCGTCAGTCGGAAGTTCCGACATCTTGATCGGAACTAGCGGCGAGAACTGCTCGCTGTAAGGGAACTTTCTCCCATTCGCTGCTTCCTCGCCCCCCCCCCCACTACCGTCCGACTTCGCCCCTTGTCCGACGTTCCCTTCCTGTCAGGATCGCAAGTTACAACATTTTGATCGGGAGAAACGAAGGGAGCTCGCTCGCTGTAAGGGTAACTTTCTTCCTTCGCTTGCTTCTGCGGCCAAATCCAATAAATCTGCAGAACGAGAGAGAATAGGGAGAAAGAGGGATTGACTTAATTAGTTATAATTAACTAGTTAATTATAATTAATTAACTAATCTTTTATTATAAATAATTATTAATTATAATTAGTTATAATAAATCATTATAATTAATTATTAATTATAGTTAGTTATAATAAATTATTATAATTAAGTTTTAATCATGATTAGTTATTATTAACTATAATTAAATATCATTAATTATAGTTAATAAACTAATTATGATTAACTAATTAATTATTCTCTTAATTATAATTACTTGTTTAATTGATTATAATTAATTTTATTAATAATAATTAATTGCTCTGATTAATTATAATTAATTACTATTCAATTATGATTTTAGTTAATTAACTCAATACAATTAATTAATAATTAGCAACTAATTATCAATTATAGTTATTTGATTAATTATAATTAATTATTATTAATTATAATTAATTATTAATTATAGTTATAATTAATTGACTAATTATAGTTAATTAATAAATCATAATTATATAACTATTCATTATTCATTATAGTTGATTACTACTTAATTATAATTAATTAATTATTAATTATAATTAGTTAATTAACTATAATTAATTATAACTAATTATTATTAACTATGATTAATTATGATTAGTTATAGTTAATTAATAAAAAAAAAAGAGAAAAGCAAGCAAGCTCTCCCTTGCCCCGATCCTTGTGCCACGAACCACCGCCGGTCGTCAGGTACTGTCGAAGACCCATACACGCTTTTCGTAGCGTGGTGGGGATTGAAGATTTTACACGGCCGCGGTGTCCTCGAAAGAGGGCACCTACCATACACGCTTTTCGTAGCGTGGTGGGAAAGGCCCAGTTTTCCGTAGTTTCCCCTAAACGGGGGAGACGCCGGGAGGCTGCCGAAATTTCGGGTGAACAGAAGATCAAACTCGAACCTGTTTTAGACTTAAACAAGCATGGCTTCTGGACCTAAATGAACTCAAATAATTCTAATTTCAACCTAAACTTGAACCAAAGGAGACTTGAACTCGAACTCAAGTGAAGGACAAGGACCTGAGTTGAACCAAACATAAATGAATGTGAACTCGAGTTGGACTTGCATTTGATTTGGACAAAGATAATCTGCACTTTAGTGAGCAACAAGGGACTTGGCCATTCAATTGAACTTGAAATGGCTTGGACAGCAGGGAGTTCAAACTTGCTAATTGAGCGACCGTGGACTTAAAGCTAAATGAATTTGAATGAAATGAATTTGAGCCAAACGCAAAATGATTTGAACTCGGACTTGATTTAGGTCAAGTACAGAGGACTCGTACTCTGAATCTGAAATTACAAGGACTACGCTTAGACTTGATTTATACAACAAAAGGGACTAGAACTTAAGTGAACCTTGAAGGACCTGAACTTGAGTGGAGAACTTGAACTAAGCATGCGAGTTGGTAACGGGGAACCATACTCAAACTTGAACAAATACAAAGGAACATATATGAGACTTGTGAACCAAGGAACAATAAACATCACTCATTTACAAACAATGATGACCCACTCACAATGTTGAACATGCCTCATCCCCAAATGACAATCAACAGGAATTGTCATCTCAATTGGGACGAAAACGCTAATAAAGGAGGATATCAAGTTCATTGCAAAATACAAAGAACTCGCAAGTTGGTATGTTAAACTCTTGCAAATTCAATCACAAAAATGAGAATAGGATCCAGTACAATTTGGCAACTCAAGATGATTGCAAACACCAAGTATTTAAATAAAAATCAAATGAAAGACCCGTGATGGACCAAACATCAATACAACCTGCTTGTAAGCTACAATATCGAATCTTTCATGAAATGATGATCAAGTCAACTTGTAAGCAATGTAATGAATATGATGATTTGCTATCCATCATGCATGATGAATGTAGTAGGTCTACAAGCAAAGCGAGAGGAATGTGAAAGCAACCACTGAATTGCTATGAATACAAAAGATCATAAGCAAAACATAGAGAACATTGTGACAAATGAAAGCATCCACAAACTATATAGCAAAGGGGAAGTGAGCATCGTAGGATCCTACGGTCAACACTTGTCAAGATATAGATTAATATATCAGTCTTCTATGATACGAGCCAATGCACATCAAGTGTAACATCATTCTATGACTTTCTTCAAAGTATAAGCAGATACATCCCAAAAGCAGCAAAGTCAAAATTGATGATATTCTTTGTGACAGTCATGCAAGAAGATACAATAGTCCTTATTGCATTCATATGAGAATATTGGTGAAAGGGTTATAGATGCCCAAAACACTACAGCCTGCCCACAAATGAGTGTAGAAAGATTATCAAGCATCAATGATCAAATACACTGGTCCCCATGAAGATAGAGATAGTATGTCCATAGTACCATTCGAGGTATCTGCCAATTATTGTAGTAAAGACAAGATAATACCTCCACGACCAACAATTATCCAACACCAGTCAGGTACACCGATTCCCAGCAAGCAAAGGCAGATAGAATGCAACAAATGCAAGTTTCTACGAACTCATGTAGGAAACTCGCTACATACTTAACATGTTGTCTACAAAAAGGATGCAAAGGAACTATATAGTAGATAGTGACATCTATACCCCAAAGCAGGAGACTCGTTAGTGCATTAAGATCCACCTGCAGAAAGCAAGTAGTGCACGACAGTCTGCCTGTACAAAGCAGCAAACAGCTCAGTTCACAAGCTGCTGCATAACGCCACCGGATCTGCAATATCCATACAAGCAGACAGAAGGCGTACAAATCTCCAAACGAAACCCGGTGCTACGCCACCGGATCCGCAACTTTCATGCAAGCGGACAGAAGGCGTGTACAAATATTCCAAGAATACCCCTGCACGTGTGCACTTTAATTTGTATACACATAGGTACACTAAAAGGGGAAAATATAATCATAACCCGCATGGGCCCCGGCGAGCGTGTTATTGGTACACACGTGACGTCTAGGGATGCTGCGCGGGTTAATAAGTGAATTCAAGTTCGAGCCCGATCCTCCTATACAGGTAGATAGGAGTCGACACGGCTCGAACCATTAAATAAATATGCAGTCGTGAGATCGACTGAGATATTTATTTTATACATTCATATTAGGCCTTCAAGGTCTATAATCAAGTGAATTCACTTACAAAAGGCTCAAAGCCTACGAAACCCGATCCTCTATCGACCAGTAGATAGAGTCGACAGGGTCCAATCAATAAAATATAAATAACCCCACACCCCGATGATGGCCGTGTTGAATGCAAGCCTCAACCGGAGGGGTCCACACAGATCGTTTCAAAATACTATCTCAAATTTCACAAAATCCAAAACTCCACAAAACTCCCAAAATCCCAGATTCCCTACAAAATCCAATCTTCTGAAAAATCCCAAAATCCCAAAATCTTTTCAACTCCAGATATTTAAAAATTGAAATCCAACTATCAAACCACTTAAAGCAAAATTCATCCATCCTCCGCAACAATTTGCCGAGGTGGACAAATCAAAATATACTTCAACTCACATAGAGCTAGTACCTAGTCGAAAATATCACTAGGATCCATTCTCAAACAATCTCCTGCCAGCAAGGACGTGGTACGAGTCCTCTAACCGACAGTTTCGCCGCCAAATGGCACTGCAGGATAAACGGTTATGATTCGGGGCCCTCTGAACCAGGTGGTCGCTGCTAAATGGCACCATTATATTATGGTTATGGCCAGAGCCCGTATGCTCCCCAATGGCATCAAATCTTTGAGATATGAATCAATAGAATATGATCGATAGGGCACAAGCCCTCTGTTAGCTAAGGTGGATTCAAATTTGTCCCCTTAGACAAATGCTCCCCCCAGGTCTACAAGGTCCCCTTGGACGAAGCAACCCATGGCTGCCGACAAGGATCCTTCTGTCAGGTTGGGTCGACTACCTCCTCTGACTAAGTAGACTAGGGACCACGATGGCCCGGGATGACGGAACCATGGGATCTTGATCGGGTCTATCATCCATTCCCCCACCATCCGCTTTAAGTGCAAGGTGGTAAAATTTTCTATTTTAAATATCAAATCTTCAAATCTCCAAATCTTCCAATCTTCTAAATTCTGAAATCCTCAAATTCCCAACTCATGCTGCTATTATATGCCAGATACACGTATCCTTACGTATCTGATTGACGACTAGCCTTAATCGAAAGTTCTCTCTCATTATCGGGAGGGGTAATTAACTATAGGGGCTTGCGCCTATAAGAAACCAGAACTCAGATCATAAAGTCCTCGCTAAATGAGGGCGAAATCTCTGGGTAGTGTCTTATCTACTATCTCATCTGCCTTCCAAAATTTACCTCGGAACTTAATTCGTTAAAACTCCCCCCGAAAGAAAAATAAAAAGCGGGCGGAGGCCGGGGCCGAATTTTCGGAGCCCACAAAGAAGTAGAAAATTCTTATCCTTATCCTTACTATATGTTAAAAGAAGGCTATAAAATGTACAACTCTTTGAGCAAATGTCAATAAGCCAAAAAATATTAGTAGAATGATTCTGGAATATATCAAAGAAAATATAAAGACTCTCCAGTATTGACAAACAAAGATGGCGCTAAAATGATAGCGACAAATCTATAATATTTCAAAGCGTTCAGTGATTTAAAGATTAATTCCAACAATGTAGTATGATATTTAGGTATACCGGTTTATACAAAAAAAGCTTTCATAAATAGCAAGGAATTGCACATCAAGCTTTTTCTAATATGGTACTACAAAGGGTACATAAAATAAAAAAATTTAAATAAAATATAATCCAGGACAAGGATCAGATCCAAGACTAATATCAAGTTGAGGTTCGTAAATGATTTAATGATTGACGAACAAATGAGGTTAGATGCACTTTCATTCCTTCAATTAGCTTATAAGGATATTTGAAATTATATATTTCATAGTGTAAAATCAACCTTACTAAGCCATGATGGCCCCCATATTGGCGCAAAGAATGGGGTCATGACAGAAACGACTCATTTCTAACTCAAATGGGCTGAAACATTGATATATAATATTACAGACAATAAACAAGACTAAGCAACCATACTCCGGCTGGCAACCGGGTGTAGCAAGAGTGGGTGTTCGAATACAATAAAATAATGATGAATTTTGAACGAGAAGTATAAATACTTGTTCGAACCCATTTCAAGTTAGTTATAAAGTGGATACGTTAAATACACACAAAGTTTTAAATGTTGTGTATAAGATTTTTTTTGGGACAGCTTTCTTACTGCTTCTTAAAGCAATTTTCTAGTACAAAAAAATTAATTTGTGTACTAAAAAGCTGCTATAAGAAGCAGTAAGAAAGCCATTCCAAATAAAGCCTAAACCTATTATCTAAATCTAAATGAGAAAGTTGATCCAGCTGTAACAGGATATTGAGCTGGGTTCAAATCCTTCACAGCAATCCTTTGAAGTTTTAACTTCAACTAGATCAAGTGATACTTAAATATGATAGTTTAAAATATATTTAATTTATTATAAGAGGATATAGAGACAAACATAACATCTAAAGTTAAGACTGAGCTCCAGGGTGTGTTGCAATATGAAAATATGATAAGACTTCGACACTTAAATATTAACTATAATGTTAGACAAACTAAGTCACCTAGTTGTAGAAGCCATAATGTTAAGATGAATGTGCGGTAAGACTTCAAGGAATGTTTTGATAAAAATATATATATTTGAGGAATGGTGGAGTTGGAATATATTCAAGAAAAACTAGTGAAAATTGGAGTCAACTGGTTAACCGCTACAAGAAAAAGTAGAAGATATACCAATAAGATGATATATGAAACTAAAAGGAAAGGATTGGAAAAAAAAATGGTAGACAAATAATAATATTATTAGAAAGTATGCAAATATATTACACAAAAAAGATTTAATACCTTGCATAGCACTCAAGAGAAAGTAATGGACTAACGATTTATAAAGGGGCATATCCAATACATAAAGCTCCTAAAGTGGGGCTTGCGCTAGATAAACAAACTTACCCTAGTGCTTTAAAATATATATTTAAGTAACTCAAACTTGTGACCTCAACATATCATAATGAAAGCAACCTATAGTTAGGATAAAAACAACCCCAAATAGTTAGAAAAAGGTTCTTGTTGATTCTAATGATGAGACTTAAATTTATATCGAACAACTCATAATTGAATTGACTTTGATTGAAAGTTTATCATGGTGCAAAAGATAGCAAATATGAGTCAACTTCCAGTTAAGAATAAACTCAATGATTTCAAGTTTGAGCCATGGGTAGCTAGGTTATTTTAAGTCGACATAAAACTTCATGCAACAAAGCATGCATATAAGTGATTCAAACAATTGAAAAATTATATTGTAAAATCATATTTAATTGACAAAATTAATAGCTTTAATATCAACAACTGTTACTTTTTATTGATCTTGTAGTTAAGTTTCAATTGCCTTGATAATTTCATAAGTTTTGATGTTTAGCTTCAATCATTTTTGTTTTTATAATCTTTCACTTTTTTTAAATATACTTTTAAATAGGTTTCAAAACATAAACTTAATATATTTCGTTGAATATCAATCAAGTTTCCACATTTTAAGATAAGCTTCAATCTTTTCATTGAGTTCCATCTACTCCAACGATGATGATTTCAGCCCATGTTTGATTATGTTGGTCAAAGCTTTCTTGAAACCATCAAAAATAACTAAAGCTGAGTGAAAAAGAAAAAAAAATCAATTTTAAATAGGCCTCAACTAAAACAAATGAAAAACAATCAAAATATATTAATTTCAACTGAAATTATAAAATTTAAAAAAAAAACATGTACTTAACTACAACGCAAAATAAATTTTTTTAACAAACAGTCCTTCATAATTAGCCATCAAATATGAATATAAATTTTTCATCAAATCAAGCCTACTCAAATCAATGTCGTCAAAAGTACCAAGCACTCTCAAGCAATACTTCTATACAATGCCCAAGGAACAGGTCACAAACATAAGCACTAGCAACGAAAATTGAGGCACTAAGATGAAATAATTACATCAATTACAACTAATTGTAAGTACGATGAATCTGTTTTAAGACAATTAAGCAAAAATCATCACCCAAAACTATGCAAGGAAATTTTATAAATTTTCGAGTTTCATAGTTAAATTCTTGGTAAATAACTATGTTAAATAAGTGTCAAAACTTCAAGCATGTAGCATATATAGCATAGAGATACTTAACAATACAATATTTTACATATTCATCATTATTCATGCTCTCTTTTCCATCATTAAATTTATAACTATATGCTCATCTGCTTATCTATCTCCCTCATGCTCATCTTTTTCATTTTGAAAATTTACTACCAAAAATGAAGCTTTTGCATACATTAAATATAATTGTTGTCATGTCCACGTCCTTGCTTCCTAAAATCTTGGTGCCCTATCCATGACGCCCCATATCAAATAATCATTACGATTACTGACACCAATCTAAGAGTTATGCCATGCATTGACCTTGCCTTACCTAATTTAAGGGCCTAGGCGAACTCCTAAATAGCCATTAGCAGCACTGCTAGATGTTGTACCACCAATTAAAATATAAAGTAACAAAGATTGAAGTTCTAATAAAATTACCTAGATATTCTATAATTTAATGTAATAAAAAAAAACAATAAAAAAACAATGGTATTAGAAACAAGATATTGTAACAAATTAAGCTAATTAGGAGTCCAAAATCTAAAAATAAACATTTCAAATTTGGTTTGAAGTTAATTTAGTTAATGCACTTTAACAACTAAAAGACACAAATCCGAGAGGAGTCCAAAACCAAAAAATGAACATTTCAAATTTTGGTCTAAGTTAATTTATGAAATGCACAAAAACGACACTCGCAATAGGATCTTAAAGATTCTAGATGTGAATTTCAGGATTTTATGAGGTTCCACGAACCCAAAAAGCAATCAAAGACATAAACCTAAGGACAAATTCATACAAATGAAAAAAATAATAATAACCAAGAAAGAAAATTCAACCATCATGCCATCATGCCTTAGGGGTGAATGCAATTTGAGATTAAACAAAGAGTATCGTATTAATGGAAAAGAAAGAAGTTCAAAAGCAAGGTCTTTATCTGAAGTTATGCATTAGTACTTAGTGAATGTGACGCCCTCAAACCTAACAGCAACTTTCTTCCAAATTTTAAAGGTGGATCAGACCGAAATAATAAGCGAGTTCATCCTTCAAAATTCATATATTTCTCCCTGCATAACGTATGCAAACGAAAATACTTAATATAAGTCGAGCAAACTTCCCAATCAGACACCAAAATGCTAGAAGATCCAGTTCATCAGAGAGGTAATGCATTTCCAGGCCTAGAACATAAGGACCTCGACCTATAATAAGAACCCTCTTTTTCAGCTCCACAAATCGATACCTAATCCTAGACCAAGAAAATATTTTCCTAGGGAAAGATTAGAGAACAAGTCGTGGCACTTAGGGGCTCTTAGGTTCAGTGACACACGTAATGTAAAATGTTATGCTTATCACTTTGACAAATATCTAACGTCATGACAACTGTAGAATCATGTTAATGTATATTAATATAGGTAATATTGACATCACAATATAATAAGCATAACATTTGACTGATAGCATCGCAACACTTCCATCTTAACACTCAGATCTTAATAGCTGCATTTCAATAAACCAAAGAGCCTCTAAAAAAATTCCAAAAATTGCATCCATCCATAACAACATTCCCATGTAGCCTTCAGAACTCGCCGATATCATTTTCAACGAAGCACTCAAGAAAACTTCAACTATAAAATTTTATTAGCCAACGCATCCTTACTCACGCAGTCGTTACTCTTCACTAACCCTTAGAAAAAAATCTTAATATATCCAAGAAATTCCAAAGACCTCTGCTTAAGATCAGTAAAAAAAAATGATCACTAGACTACACCCTCAAGAAACCTTAACCAAGATTCGATTCCGCTTCTATCGCTTGTTATCCCTCCAGATCATAAACCACCGACCCCAAAAAAGCAAAACGCCATTGCCATCGGCCTCAAAAGGTCGTCATCCTTCCAGATCAAAAATTGTCAAACCCAAAAAAGGTAAATGCACAGGCCATCAGTCCAGATCAGGAAAATTCCATAATCCAACGGCCCAGACAGCAAAGAAAACACATCAAATTGGCCAAAGTAGGGCATCATCTGTTGCCTTCGATGTAGGTGGTAGCGGGGGTCTCGAATCCGGCACGACAAGTGTCACAGAATACTCGCCCCTGTACAGTGAACCGTACCGCCGGTGCGGCACGACCACCGAACACCGACGCCGGAAAGAAGCATATCACCAAGAAAGCGGAGACAACGGAGAATGCCACTGAGATCTTGCTACTAGCCATCTCAGTTGATCAAATTCAAAGCGAAATCGCGAATGGGTAGATAACAAGGGGAAGGCGACGAGGTGGTTTTAAAGATGGCAGTAATGCGTGGTACGATGCGGTATTCTCCCGGTGAGAATAAGTGCCGTGAGGCCTAGTGGGGTTTGAATATAACAAAATTTGGATGACAGATTTTATTAACTATATCTTAATTTTAAACATATAAACTTTTTTACTTATGAGGCTATTATACAACTAGTATTTAAATTTTAATTATTTATAAAATTATCATTGAATTATCTTAATATTAACTTGAATAAATTTTAAAGTTGAGAGATTTTTAAAAAAATTTATATGTATAACATCAAGATTTTTATATTTGTTTATATATCACTTTAATGATTAAATTAAATCAAATAAATGCAAAAAATATGTATTTTACTTTAAATAAATTAAAATTAATGATATTTTTATATAATTCATTATTTTAAATGTTATATGAATAAATATATAAATTTAGGTGTTAGAGATATAAATATATCAATTTCGTGATATGTATGTTATTCTCATTTTAAGGTTTTGTTTGAAATTATTATTTTTATTGTCATATGTTATGGTATGGTGTAGTGCATTTTAGAGTATAATAAATAATTATATGATAACATTATATTAAAATAATATTTAATAGAAAATTATGCATATTTAAAATGATTTGATAAAAATTAAATAAATTTATCATGAATTTTATATAAATATCATATTGCACTCAAAATTTTATTAGTTTATAATTATATTAATTAATTAATTAATATGAAAAATAAGTAATAATTTAAAAAAAAACTCTTTTCAGCAAGCTATATAAAATATTTAGGAAAAAAATATTTTTAACTTCCATTCAAATGTTATAGTTATTAAATCAAATATTTTAAGATTACTTATATATTTAAGAGGCTCAAAGAAAAATTATAAGAAATATTTTGTGTTAATTTAATATTGAATTTTTTGGATGGCTAAAGTGTTACTCCACCAAAATTTATAGCCGGACCTGTGGAGCGGAGGTGATGGGTAAGCAAGTCAGCGTATCGCTGGATTGATAGAGTGACAGCTTGCGTCGGTGGAGTGGAATCACATGGGAGGTAGCGTTACACAACGCGGTTTCGGCGTGAAGCCGATGATTACGGCAACGCGGGATGGATGCGATGCCAGCCAATTCGGCTTGTGAGTTATGATCACTGCTCTGAGCGACGGAAAAGTTAAGATAGATTGGCGAAATTCAGGGCCGTATGAGTTGGCACTTGGCTTAGTTTTCACTCGACATAATACGACTTTCTTGTCTAATATTATTTTATGTTTTCCATTAAATCTTTAATAAATAGTTGCTTTAGGTTGAAGTATATTAAAGCAATTAAGCAAGCTTATCTCACTCTGATCCAAAGTTTTGCCATTTTTTTAAGCTTTAGTTAGCTTATGATTGGAGTTGCGGGCGACAATTATGTTCAGTCGCAATAAGTCTTATTTTGTGATGGAATAGTGATTGTGGTTACTTATCATTTTACGAGGTTTTGTAGGGGTATCATTTAATAGGATTTTATGCTCAGATGCATGCCAACATAAAATATTGAATAATTTGAGCCGATGCTCTATGCTCTTGTTATTCTTTCCTTGAGATGAATCATAGATCTAAGAAACATAGATGATCGTGACTCTCTGCCCATGATTAGTGACTCTTAAGGAGATGTTAACGACTTTCAAGTAATATTGTTGTATATATATGAATGCCTTCATAGGTGTCTTAACAGGTATTGGTTCGGTCATAACGGCACTCACCCTCAAGGGGTCATCCTTTGGACACTCATCTGAACCAACCAGGTAGTTCACCTCAAGCAGTGTCAATCAAGGATGGTCCATCAGGCAAAACTACTTATCACTCATCACTACCTTAATCATCAGTTCCCATCGCACCCTCGTTTAAGCTTGGCTACAAGAAGGCCCTCATTTGGGGCATCCTACTCACCCCTACCAATACTTACCACCGCATCAAATCTCAGCTTCTTCAGTACGCTCATATGTTCCCCCACGATGACCCTTGACTTAGCATATTACTAAAACTCCCAACCGGTCTGCCACTATAAAGTTTGTCCAACTTGGCATCTACCCATAACACACCAGTTGTTCTGGAACTCACTCTCCAGGCCACTCGCACATATCATCTCGGCATTGTTTTACTCGTCCAGAGATGAATCTGCCATCCTTGCTCTCCCACAAATCAGAGGGCAACACGTGTATATAGTACAATTAGTGTTGTACATGTAACCTATGCAGTGTTGTATTTTTCATCTTTTTTCCATGTAGCCCTTCCTGTAGCCCCTAAAATTTAATAAATAAAGGGTGATGGGCAATGTTCAAAGGACAAAAATAAAATTTTTCTGAACAGATCTCTTAGATTAGTAGGAAATTTTCTACTTGTCTGAGATCTCTATCTAGTCTTCCTCTACTCTTTTTCTTATTCTTTCATACTCTCTATTCTTTCTTACAAGTTCATCTGCTGTTTGAATTTAATAAAATTGCAGCTCGATAAAATGCCTAAATTAATGTCAGAATAAAATCAAGATGTGATTCTGATAATAATTTTTTTTTAGAGCAAAAGAATTAAAGATCAAATATTCAATTAAGGGGTCACTATAAGCTTGTAATGGAGATCAAATTAATCTCTTGGCTACAGTTAATAATAACCATGGAGATGTCATTATAAATTGAAAGTATTAACAGATCCAAAAGCTTATAAAATGCCCCTAAAATTATTTATATGGCATAGAAGAAGATAATACTCCAAATCTTCGACTCAAAAAAAGGCATACAGAACTCATTGATGTTTAGATCGGCTGTCAAGTTTTAACTCCAACGGACATTATATACATAAATAGTTATTTTCTTCTATGATTTAAATAGACGGGGTAACATTTTCAGATGCAATACTGCATTTCGTGGCTGGTGATGAGGTTACGTTCGCATTCACAAACCAAGTAGATGGTATAAACTTGGCAGCAGCTAATCAAGCTGATATTCGAAATGCTGAATTCAATAATAATAATAATAAAAGGAGCTGGCAAAAATAATTCTTGAGCATGGGTTTGCTAAAAGACAATCAACACACCCTTATTTCTTATCCAGAAAGAAATCCGAAAAAAAAAGAAGTTCCACGACAAACTCATCAAATAATTTTTAATATAATAATAAATAACAAAGTAAAAAAAAATAAAGGGACCAAGGGCTTTAATCAACTATTTTGCCATGGCATGAGATCCAGTCCGTCTAGCTAGTTGCAGCTATACAAAATGATGAAAGAATAAATCAAATAGCACGTTCTCCTATACGTGGTGGTCTCCCACGTTCTGGAAACTACTACCAGCCCCTATTCATACAAAACAATGAAGAAAGGAGCGGAAGTTTTTTTTTCATGCTTATGAGGACCGGAAGAAAAGAGGCTCTTGGACTCTAGCGATTTTTTTTTGGCTCGTTTGTTCCGCCTCCGTCCGCCGCCGGTATTGAGTTCGGCTTCAATCAAACAAGATCAAGAACAGCCTTCAAGCAAAGAACTTAAGGCCCTCGTCTCCGGCTTCTTTCCTCTACGTGAACGAAGCCGAAGCCCATCGTCCATCTCTGCCTTCGGCCCTCTGCGAATCAAAATAGCAAAGCGGCCACAATCGCTGCCTTCCTCACCGGCAAGCCTCACCTTTGACGGCAGCACCCGAAATCTTCACTCATCTACACGCCCGAACGGACAAGTCAAGCAAGCTTTCCCGTCTGTCCCGTCCGCTTTCTCTGTGCGAACAAGGTCTCCGCCTCCTATTCAAATCTTGGGCAGTTTTCTTTGTCCGATTCTTGAGCATGACCCCCAGAGATATTATCCAAATGTCTTTAATCTACTATTTTATTTGTATTTGGGATAGTGAATATGAGTGAGGTATATATTATAATAATATTATTATTATTATTATTATAATACTATTATTATTATTGATATTAATATAAAAATAATATTATTAATAAGAAAATAAAATAAAAGAAAAATCAGATGCTCGCAATCGTCGATCAAAGTCTACAATCAGCAATCCGAAGATCTGAAGATAGTTTCCGGGACCTGACAACGTCCCGAAGCCCTCGGCCGTCGATTATCTTTCCGGCCGGGCGGATTAAAGGGCGAGTGCCCTCCTTACCTCCCGGCGCCAGGGAGGGGACGCCGGGAGGCTGCCGAAATTTTCTTGAAAAAAAAACTCTGGAGTTGTGTAAATTTTTGGAAATTTTAGATTGCTCAATTAATTAAATGATATATTAATTACTTGATTAAAAAATTTTTTTTTAAGTCAAGCCATAATTCAATTAACAGATAATTAATTATTGTCTTTCAAAAACAAGGGTATTGATAAATCACGCAAGCAAACAAGACATATAATTATGGTGAAATCCAATTGTCTTCCCCATGTTTGGGCCACATTCCCACGTTGGCAATCCCATGGCAGTTGAAACTGCTAATTCAATTAACATAAATGGGCAAGGAAAGAATGATAAAGGTTACCCGAACTGTGTTGTGATTGAAAACATAGTTTTGAAAAGTGTTTAATTTTCTTTGGGAAATGTTTAATTTCTGAAATTTAAATTTTATAATCGAACACTTATTATGAATGATATATCACCTCGAAAGGTGAACATATCGTTTCCTAATAGGTTCCGATTACAAATCTTGATTTACCCAGATTATCGTAGTCAAACTCAAGGAGAAACAACATACGATCTCGAAAGATCAAAATGATGTTTAATTCAATGTTTGACTATGCTAATTTGAACATATGGATCATTAATTTCATAATCAGAACTATTATTGTAATTGACATATCTATCCGAAGAAAGAAAATATCAATTACTATCAATAGTTTGAATATGACGATAATGATCGTCAGGTTTGAATTTCTCAAAGATAATGAATTGAAGGTTTTGAAAAAGCTTGATTTTGAAATCAGGTCTGAGTTTCTAAATCTTCTACGAGCGCAAGCCCTCGTAGTTAATTACATCGTAGGAAACCAGAAATTTTCCTACGAATACTCTCGATTAAAATAGCGATACGAATTTTATTTAAGAATTCAAAGCTTGATGTCAAAGAAGGTTAAGGACTTGGATTTTCAAGTGGGATTAGTTCAATGTTGAACACTTATTTCTAGAGTCAAAGGAAGAAGAGTAGGAGGTGCTTTAAGATTCTGAATCACTTCAGAAACACCTCAAACTATCCTAAGTGTTGGGCTTGAATTAGATTGAAAGATATTTTAATGTTTAAGTGGTCAATTTTATTAGAAGGTGGGAATCAGATTCCCGGAAGATTGAGGTCTTAAGATTGAAGACATGCCTCAGAACCTAAGTCTAAAATGGGTACTGAGAACCAGTGACCCGAAACCTAACTAATGCAATGCAATCTGGACTTATCCCGGCCTGGATTGGGGAGCCAGCTAAACCACCTAAACGCTTTTAAAAACCATGAGTCAAAGTCTTTTAAATGTAGAATGGTTAGGGTCATTGATTAAGATTGGTTTAAAGAATTGGGGTCGACATTTAGAGCAGATCCTAATTGACCCCTTAACATATGTTGGGTTAAATGCTTAAGCTAGAAATGCAATTAAAGATTTAGACTCAATTTTTAATTTGTATCTAATGCAATGCATGCTAGTTGACTCGATGAAATGCTTAAATCAAAATGTAGCAGTTTTAAAATCAGGCTTAAAAATAGATTTTATCCTAGAGATTACACAACATCCCCTTGGACAGAACTGCACCCTAATAGGTCAGGTGGTCTGCCAGAACCCGCAGGCGGGGAGGTGCCTAACAAGGTAGAGAAAAGTTCAATATGATGCATGAAAAACTCCCGGCGAGTCCGGGCTTACTTCTTAAGAGCGTTAGAGTTTCTATCTGAGCTTAATTTTTTTTAATTTTGTTTAAATAGAAATAGTTAATGACCGTACCCTCACGAGCCTCCGATCGGGTTCCAGGCTAAATCAAAATCGACATACAAGAGCGCCCAATAAACTATTAAAAGCATGCTGATCCTTAATCACAATCAACACATCAATCAAATTAATTAAATAATTAAATAAATATTCAAAATGAAAGTCCATAGGCAAGTGCCCTTAATTATACAACCCATGGTCTGCAGGAAAATAAAGTGGCCGGGTACCACTGACTACAACCCGGATTCTACTCCTAAGACTCAAGTGACTTTGAGATTTGAGATTCTTCTCGTTCTTTACTTCTTCGTCTTCTTGGAACTCCTTGGATCGTCGGGTCTGGATATCCAAATGAAAAGAAACTCCCCCTGAATAGGGGTGTTATCTTTTCTCTTTGGATATTTGAAATTTATCCTAATTTGGATCTCCAAATAGATAGGAACTCTCCCCTAAGGGATGTTCCTTCCTCTTTGGATTCCAAATTGGATTTTTTTGGCATCTCAATCTCAAATCACTTTAAATTTACAACTCAATTTACATTCAAATTACATCAATTAAAATTAAAAATCTAGACTCAACAACCTGCAGGGTTATCCTAATAATCAGCAGTTTATATTTGACATCCCAAGTAGTTATATATTTGAAATTAAAATGCTCAATCATAGCCACACTTGGCCATGCTCTTTTTGATTTAAAGGGGGACTTAGGCAATTTTCTGGAGCACCTGTGCAATTTGATAATTATAATTTTGCCCCCTTTATTTAATACCCTGTATGAGCATGGCCACCTGCATAAGATTGAATTAGTATAAATCGTTCCTAACCTAAGGGTAGATCTATCGTACAATCAATCATATCGCAGAATGCAGTAAATAAATAAATAATCATAGCAATTCTATGTCTAGCAAACAGCATGCAGTAAAAGCTCGAAAACCAGGCACACAGCAGAAAAGTAAACACCGGCTTAGCCTAAGACTAGAGTTGGTTGTCCTAGCAAACCATCTAAAGTGTGTGTAGGAGGCTGTGTGGTTTTGATATGTCCTAGATAGGCACTTGATTGAAGTTGCTTGAGGTTCAAGTTGGTTGAAGGTTTAAGGGAAAATTTAGGTTAAAGTTTAAATCTTAATGATTTAAAATTAATTTTAAAAATGATTTTGATTGTTTATTGGATACCATCTTTGTTGCACACCGAGGCCATGAAGTTTATTTCACCTTCCTTGGGGCTAATTTAATAGCCTCGTAGGCCTGGGTTACCTAGTGGTACCCGATATAATTAAGTGATTTGAGTTTGATTGAGGTTTAAAGATTGATTAATTTTTAATTAAGATTGGTTGGTTGCTGGTTTTAAGTTCAAATTAATGTTTTCTGGAATTTTGAATGATATGTTGAATTTTGGTATTTTTCAGATTATTTTAATGATTTAATTAAGGGGTTAAAAATTGACTTTTTGATTTAAAGAGTTTTCTAGAATGTTAATATTTTATTAAAATACTAGACCTTAATACGATCAGTTAGACAGTAAGTACACTGAAATTAGATTTTTCTAGATTTTATTATGAAGGTTTGAAGTTTTGACTTGAATTTGAACTAAGTTTGACCAAAAGTTGACTTTTTCAAAATTAATTGATTTCTGGAAACTTAACATTTTTGATAAATATTAAACCTTAATATGAGTTGTATGCCTTTGAGTTTGCTCAATTTGGAGTTCATTTGAATTAGTTATGAATTTTTGAAGTTTTGAGTATTTATTGAATTTTTAAAAATTATTTAATTAAGACCCTTCTTATGGTTTGAATCCAAATGACCTCCAAACTTCTTGAAATCAACTCCAAAGGTCAGGAATGACCTAAGGAGTGATTTCCAAGTCTTTGGAAATTTTCTGGAATTTTTAATTATTTTTAATTAATTAAATTGATTAAATATTAAATTTTAATTAAACTTAAATTAAACTTAATTTTAAAGTCCAGTCAAGAGGATTTTATTTTTCATTGATTAAGGGTTTAATTCTGGTCAGTTTGAGATATTATTTGTAATTTTTGGATTTAAATTTGATTTATTATAATTTCTGGAAGGTTTAATAGCTTAATTAAGGTTTAAACTTGATTAGGTTAATTAAAGGGGCTTAATGATTTCAAAATTCAGTGAGGAAATTTCCTAGGGCTTAAAGTGTCACTAAGTTTAAGTGTTCAAGGTTTCAAGCCAAAATGAGGTGTATCCTAATTATGGGAAATATTCTAAGTTCTCTAAATCAAGTTCATAATTATTGTCCTTAATGACGTCACTAAGTTTGAATAGGTTTGAATCAATGTCCAACTAACCCTTGACATACATATGAATAGCATGCACAAATAACCACAATCAATTTCTAAGTCTAGGAGAGCCCTAAGACTAAGTGGTGTGTGCATCCTAAGCATGCAAAGATTAACACTAATTAAATATTCTTAATTAGACTAATGAATGATTAAATCATAATCATTCATTAGCACTCCCACATGATTTCTATTCAAATATGTTGACCTATGTTTAAAATTTCATAGTAGATCTCTCAAACTAAAATATTTAAGTATTTATATATGTACTTCAAAATAATTTTAAAATATACTTAATCTATACATGGAATTATATATAGACATAGGTTTTAAATTAAGAATACTTAAGATATGATTAGGGTGATTTTAATATCTAATTGAGAGATCTACTGATCTACTAAGATCATTTAAAAATAAGTTTTTAATTTTCAAAAAAATTGGCTTAATATTTAATTAGATATTAATTAAATATTAAAATAATTAAGTAATTAAAATAAGTTAAAATTAATCAAGTTTTTATCTCTGAATTTGATTTCAAATTAAAGTGCTTAATTTTTTGAAAATTTTGATATATTATACTTAATTTTCTGATTTAAAATGGATTTATTATGAATTTTTGAAGTTTAAATCAATTAAAAAAGAATTTTAATTAATTTTAAACTAATTAAAAGTTAAAATAATTTTAAAATCAGCTAACTTAAATCTTAAGAATTTTCTGAAATTTTAAAATTATTTAAATATATATACATACATATATATATATATATATATTATTTAAAAAAATTAAATTATTAATCATTAATTAATATTAATTAATAAATAAATATTTAATTAATGGAAGCATAAGATATAGTTTAAATTAATTTAATTTCAAAATTAAAATAAATTAAAAGAAAATAATTAATTAATTATTTAATATTAATTAATTAAATCATTGAAAATTAATTGATTATTTATTAAAATATTTAAAATCATTTAAATAATATTAAATAATTTAATATTAATTGAGATTTTTAAATCATTTAATATTTAACTAAAATTGTAAAATATTTAATATTAATTAAAATATTAAACAATTTAATTATTAATTAAAATTGTAAATCATTTGATATTTATTAATATTATAAATTATTTAATATTAATTAAAATGTTAAGTAATTTTAAAATTAATTAAAATTTTAAAATAATTTAGTATTAATCAAAAGTATAAAATATTTTATGTTAATTATAATATTAAATGACTTAATATTAATTAAAATTTTAAAATTATTTAATATTAATTAATATTATAAGGTGCTAAATATTACTTAAAATATTAAATAATTTAATTATAAATTAAAGTTATAATATCATTTAATATTAATTCTTAATAATTAATATTTGATAATTAATATTTAATAATTAAGATTAAAACAAAATATTTAATATTTAAATACTAAATATAAGTTTATAATGATTAATAATTAATATTAATATAATTTCAAAGTATAATTGTAAAATTAAATTAATAGTAATTTGAAATTAAGATTATTTAGTCTCTGAAATATATTTTAATATATAATATATATTATTATTTAATATTTATTTAAAAGAAAATTAGAATTAAAACTATTTAAAAAAAATTAAAATCATTTTAAAAAAAAAATAAACGGGCTGACCACGTGGCGGCCCCTGATTGGCCGCTTCAAACCGCGGGAGCCACGTGGCGCATCCGGGTTGGTGGGTGAAACCGCAGGCAATCATTGGAAATGATTGCGCCACCGCGCAATCATTTCCAATGATTGGTGGCGGCGCGGTTTCGATCCGCGCGGTACTTAACCACGTCAGCACGTGGTTTCGACCGTCGGATCTCCGCTATTTAGAAACGGACGGGTATGATCGAGTCGGACGGGGTGCGTAACCGCCTGATCAACCGCGCGGTCGAACGAAACCGCGGAAGGCCTTGATCTGGACCGTTGATCGCACGATCAACGGTCCAAAAAAAGCACAGTTGAACTTAGTTCAACCGAAACCCTAGAATGGGTTTTTTGCTTCGTGTGCTCGATCCGGTTAACCAAATTAGATAAAATTTTAAAACTAAATCGTCTATATGAACAGAAATGATGTGGATGGTTTGGTTCGACTTAAAACGAACTTAATCAAAAGCTAATTAAACTAGAGTGTTTTAACCTAGGGTTTAGGATTATACCTTGCACAATCGATGGATTCGGATGAACTCGAGTTCTCTGAATTTGTAGTTTGTCCAAGTGTAGTTCTCCAGAAGACTTCTCGAGCTAACGACGTCTAGATCTGGACCTATAACCTCTTGGATGGATTTGGCTTAAGCTCGCCGGAATCAGGCTGCCGACGAAGTTTGACCGACTGGATTTCACTTGGAAAGTGAAAAGGAGTATCTGGAATGCTCAAACGAAAAGAGCTTGAGCTCTGGGAGAGCTTGAGTAGAGAGAGAAGTTGGGGGTTAGAATGATGGCTCATTTTCTCATTTTTCCCTATTCAATCCACTCCAGATTGAATGGACGGCTAGGATTAGTTGCCTGGACTCTCTGATGGCTGCCAAGTGTCCAAGGGGTTGTTGGGAGCAGGAGGAATCAAGGACAAAGGTACATCCTAGTTGGAAAGTGGTTTTTGTCCTTTTGCAAGCATGTGGAAATGATCCAAGCCATTGGATCTTGATCTGAAGGCTGAGGGTAGTCCTAGGAAGGTTCTAGAGTGGTTTCAAGCAGCTGGAAAGGTTTAGGGAAAAGGGGATTAGGCTTAAGATGGGTTTTGACCATCTTTGACCACTCTAAAACCTTGTTTTGACTGTTTGACCAGTCAAAGCTCCTTAGACTGCTGAGGTGGCAGCCAAGAGAACTTAAGGAGCTGGTTAGGTTGATTTGCAAGGGATTCTTAGAGTTAAGGATTTGAAGTTTGAATGGATGAGAGGTATTTTGACCAAATGTGAGAGTTTGACCAAGTCAAATGATGTATGATTTGACTTGGGGTGGATTCAAAATAATTCAAAATATTCAATGGAATGATTTTTAAATTTAAAAGGTTTGATTTAATTATATATCTTAACTAGATTCAATTGAATCAAATTTGACCAAACTTGGATTTGAGTTGACTTGGTCAATTTGACCATAAATTGACCCATGATGGATTTAGGGATATTCAAGACATCCAATGAGGTGGATTTGAGTGTTTAAAGGTCTTGATTTGATCAAATGGGTTAAAATAACCTATTAAAACCCTTAAAGGATACTTGAGTCAACCTAGGTTGACTTAGTCAACTGAGTTGACCCAAGGGGTAGGTCTAGGTTTAACATGTTTAGAATGACAAAAGGGATATAATGGAGGTGATTTCAGAGTTCAAATGAGTCATTTAGATCAAATGACCTATTTAGGCCCTTAATGGGCCTAATGGGTCAATTTGGTTGACTTGGTCAACCAAGTTGACCTAGGGTTAGAGATTAGGTCCAACCAGTTCAGAATGACATTCTGAGTCTGCTGGTGGTGATTTTAGAGTCTGGGGAGGTCGTTTGGTCAAAATGACCTATTTGGGCCCTTAATGGGCCTTTTAGGTCAACCCTGGTTGACTTGGTCAACCAGGTGGGTTCAGGGCCTGGAAATGGGTTCAATGGATTTGAAATGACATTTGGAGACCAATGGAGGTGGTCCCAAGGTCTGAGGAGGTCATTTGGTCAAAATGACCTATTTTGACCCTAAAGGGCATGTTTGGTCAAACTAGGTTGACTTGGTCAACCAGGTTGACCCAGGGGCTGGAAGTGGGTCCAACAGGTTTGGTTTGATATTTGAAACTTGTTGGAAGTGATTGCATTTGATTTGGAGCTCATTTGGTTCAAATGACCATTTATACCCCATAGGGGTATTTTGGTCATTTTGACCCCTGGTTAACTAGGGGTCAAATTGAGTCCGAAAAAATGCAATTTATTGCTTAATGGGTCATAATCAAGGGTCTGGAGTTGATTGGAGGCTTTGAAGAAAGCTCCAGGGTCAAAATCCACTGGGTGGTAGGTCCAGTGGCATGGACTGTAAATATTTGAAGGTTTTACAGCCTTTGAATTTCAATTCAGTTTCTGGGATTAGAGACCTCAGAATGAGCTCAAATTTGGAGGGTTGCCTTTATAGACATATCACATCAGTGTGGAACTGATAGATCTTGAATCAGAGGTCATTTGACTAGGGTTTGAAATATTCAAAGATTCACTAGAAAAGGCTTTCAGGACTTAGACCTTTGGCCTTGGAATTTGATCTGGATTTCTGGTTTTAAGCTGGATTTTGAATTTGAATGATAGGGTTTGAATTATCTAAATCATTTACAATCATTTGGATGATTGTAGATGATTAGATAGGATTAAAGTCAGGTCATAGGCTATGACAACTAAATCTGGGTTGCTTAAAGGTCAGGATTGGTCAGGGATTTGAATTGACTTGAACTCTGGATTGATCTGAGTCTTGAATAAATTGATTTAAAGTCTGGGTTGGTCTGGAGTTTGAAAAGATTTGAGGTCTGGATAGATCTAAGGTCTAGGAGAATCCTAAGACCTAAATTGATCTAGGAAAATCCTAAGGTCTAGAGTAGATCCTAGGGACTGAAATCTAGGAAGTTCCTAGAGTCTAGGAAACCCTAAAGTCTGGAATCTTGAAGGTTCTTAGGATCTAGAATAGATCCTAAAGTCTGGATTTTAGGAAGATTCTTAGGTCTAGATTGATCCTATGATCTAAAATCTAGGAAAGATCCTAGGATCTAGAATAGTCTGGAAATTTGATTGATCTGAGATCAGGGATTTGAATCTGGATTGATCTAGGATTAGATTGATCATAGGGTTAAGATTAATTTGAAGAGATCCTAGGGTCTTGGAACAGATCCTAGGGATGGAAATCTAGAAAATCCTAGAGTCTAGATTAGTCCTAATTATATTGATCTTGGGTCAGGATTGATCTGGGGTCTGGATGGGTCCCTACTGACTCATACAAAAATGAGGTCAATAAATGGACCCCCAATATATGTGATAGAATGTAGTTCTATTACACATATTGGTGTTGACCGAATAGAATGGTCAAGTCTAGAGTTTTGATCCTAAGGGAATGAGAAATCATCCCTGGGGGAATTAGAGTTTGAATAGATACCTAGGGTAGTTCTACAAAAAGGCGTACTCTACCACTAATAGGTCTGGTCCTAGGGAAAGGAAGAGTCTATCCCTAAAGAAGAAGAAAAGTCTGGGCTATCCTATAGGAAGGAAAAACTCCTAACTATAGAATATTGAATCTAGATTTGATTCTAAGGGAGAGGAAATTCTAACTTAGAAAATTAAATTTGAAATGATACTAGGGTAGTTCTGGGGATAGCGTACTATATCACTAGTAGATCTAGTCTAAGAGAAGGAAGAAAATCTATCCCTCAGGAAAAGAAGGCTTGGATGATCGTATAGGAAGGAAGAATTCCTAACTACAGAGGATCGAGTTCGAATTTTGATACTAGGGCAATGCCTCGAAGGGCGTACTCTGCACTAGTAGATCTAATCCTAAGGGAAGGAAGAAATGCCTAGCCCTCAAGAAAAGAAACTTGATTGAGATTGATTCCAAGATGGTGCCATAGAGGATTTACTCCATCACTAGGAAGTCTAATCCCAAGGGAAAGAAGGAAAATCTACCCTAAGGAAGAGAGAACTGGATTTTGAAATTAAACCCAGGACGGTGCCATAGAGGACTTATTCCATCACTGGGGAGTCTAATCCTAAAGGAAGGAGAAAAGCCTACCTTGAGGAGAAGAGAATTTGATTTTGAAATTTGAAATTGATTTTCAGGACGGTGCCACAGGGGACTTATTCCATCACTGGGGAATCTAACCTTAAAAGAAGAAGAATACTTACTCTGAAGAAAGGAGAACTGGATGATCTCATAGTAAGATAGTATTGCTTCCTATAGGAGATCAGACTTAAAGATTTGAAATTTGAACTAGAATGGTGCCACAAAGGGCGTTATCCATCACTAAGAGGATCTAGTCCTAAGGATAGAAAGCACGATGACTCACATCTAATCTTAAGGAAAAGAAAACTGGATGATCCTATGAGAAGGAAACATTGCTTCACACAGAATCGGGTTCTGGAGTGATCGTATATAAAGGAAACTTGCTTTACATAGAAGATCTGATATGGATGATCCTGTATAGAGGCCAACTTGCTTTATATAAAGGATCTGAGTCTGGAATGATCATGTGTAAAGGAAACTTTCTCTACACAGATGATCGAGTCTGGATGATCGTATATAGAGGAAACTTGCTCTATATAGAGGATCTGATATGGATGATCTGTATAGAGGCAATATGCTTTATACAAAGGATCGAGTCGGGAATGATCATGTGTAAAGGAAACTTGCTTTACACATATGATCGAGTCTGGATGATCGTATATAGAGGAAACTTGCTCTATATAGAGGATCGGGTCTGGAATGATCATGTGTAAAGGAAACTTGCTTTACACAGATGATCGAGTCTGGATGATCGATATATAGTAGAGGAAACTTGCTCTATATAGAGGATCGGGTCTGGAATGATCATGTGTAAAGGAAACTTGCTCTACACAGATGATCGAGTCTGGATGATCGTATATAGAGGAAACTTGCTCTATATAGAGGATCGGGTCTGGAATGATCATGTGTAAAGGAAACTTGCTCTACATAGATGATCGAGTCTGGATGATCGTATATAGAGGAAACTTGCTCTATGTAGAGATCGGATTTGAATTCTGGAACTCAAGATTTGAATGATTTTTTGAATTTGAATTTGAAAATGTTTGAAATTGAACTTGATTGGAAAAAATTGAATTAAAGAGTTTGAATCTGAGATGTGTTTTGAATTTGATTTCGAATTTTAAAAAAAACTTGGACAAAATTGAGCTGAATAGATTCAAAATTAAAAAAATTTTATTGATTCGAAATTCGAGCTGCATCAAGCATAGTATTTTTTCAGGAATCGCCCGTTTACAGGAAGCATTGGGTGATCTCCTTTACAATCCACTAGCTGATACGAGTCTCCTTCGTAGACTGTTTCCACTACGAAGGGTCCTTCCCAGGTTGGTTCAAACTTCCCACGAGCTTTTGTGGGCTAAGATAGGCCTCCGAAGAACCAAGACCAAGTCGCCTACTCGGAAGGTTCTAGGTCGCACTTTATCATGAGCTTGAACCATTCTGGCTTTATAGAGTTCTAGACTTTGCTGGGCTTGGAGACGACGTTCTTGACCCTCAAGTTCTTCAAGCCGGAGTTGTGCATTCTGTTCTGTTGTGATCTGATTCTAGACTGCAGTTCTGAGCGAAGGGATTTGAATTTTAAGAGGAGTACGGCCTCGGACCCATACACTAGTGCAAACGGTATGGATTGGGTTGGGGTTCGATATGTGGTCCTGTAGGCCCACAAAGCTTCCACCAACCTCTCATCCCACTGAC
>CM034312.1:14075134-14103079 GCA_019925795.1 Dendrobium chrysotoxum | reverse complement strand
TTAGATGAAAATTTTTATTTTGGGACTTGTGAAACTGCCAAACACTCATCATTTTTTTCCTGAAAGTGATTCTAAATCTTCTACTTCCTTTAATTTTTTACTTTGACATTCACGAATCATTCAAAATCCCCAATATTTCCTGAAACTATAATATTTTTCACATTCATTGATGATTGCACTCAATGATATTGTGGTATATCTTATTAAATAAAAATTTGATATTAGTATTTTCTCTCTATTATTACTATCATGATATAATTATATGCTAACATAAAAGTATTTTTGATTGATAATGCTCGTGATTATATATATTCACACTGCATCTCTTTTTTGATAAAGAATGTATCTTTTGCAAATTCTCCTGTCTTATCACTCGACAACAGAATGGAGTGGTTGAAAGTAAAAATTGTCATTTTTTTCGAAGTCATCAGGACTTTTCTATTCCAGAATCAAGTGTCAAAAACATGTTTTGGAAAAGTAATCTTAATTGGCGACATGGCTAATATATCGATTACTCTTAAGGGTGATTGGCTTTAAAATCCTTATAAATTATCTGGTTGAATTCTTCCTCATAAATAATTTTCTTTAAAGAATTCTTTTCAAAAATCTTGAATACATTGCCTATGTCAAAATCCAATTCTTTGCTTCAAAAGATTCACATTTGATGATAAAAAAATGCCCAATTCATCTATAATTGAAGAACTCTCAATTGGAAAATAAATTTGATGAAATCTAATTTCATCTTGACATTTCTATAATATAAATTCAACTAATCTGGTCATTCTTTCTCTTCAAACCTATATATAACCGGAAGCTCAAGTTAATGAGACAGGATTAGATGGTTATAACAGTTCTTTCAATAACAATAAATATTCAATAGACTAATATCCAACATATAAGTGAAGAGCAACTAAAATTTTTTCAGTTTGAAGTAATAACAAATTGGCTCTTATCTATTTTAATTTGATCCTCTTCTTCTTTACACAAACTTTTCTTTTTCAGCCATTTAATCCATAAGAGATTTACCTGATATTTCCATTTAAATAATTGAGTTTTGTATAATAAACTCAGTGTACAATTACAATTTATAGCATATCAATGAAACCTGCATATAAATAGTTATGTTCATTTATTAAACTTTTCTTTAGCATATATAAGAATATTTAACATAAATATAGATCAAAATTTTATTTATTTAAATAAATTTATGCCTTTAACATTTCATTTATTACAGGAGCATTGTCAAATTTTATATCAATAATAGTACCACCATTTCCATTTAACGTACACGAGTACGTTGCGCCCCCAGCTAATACCATAAAGGGGTAAACTCCTGTATTTGCATGCATAAACCTTTTCCTTTTTATTACACTTTTTATTTTCATATTATAATTCATTTAATTCATTTTATTTTCCATTACATATATATATTAATCTATATAAGTACTTTTCACACGCACACACATATATACATATCATTGTATAATTGATTAATTTTTTCTTAATTTGATGCATAATAGATACTTAAACTTTAATGAGTGTGCATACATGATATAATATTCAATAATTAAAATGAAACAATAGTCATAATTAAAATGAAACAATAGAAGAATGTAGTTGCCATAAAATAAATATAATGACTGAGTTCCAAAAATTCGCGCCCCGATCTCTCCGCTTTCTTTTTCTTCTTTTTCGGGTTGTTGTGGAGGGTTTTAACATTTAAGTTTTGAGGCAAATTTTCAGAAGGCAGATTTGGTTTTAAATAAGATACTACCCAGAGATTTCACCCTTATTTTACGAGGACTTTATGATCTGAGTTTTGATTTCTTATTGATGCTAGCCCCAATAGTTAGTTACCCCTCCCGATAACGAGAGAGAACTTTCGATTAAGGCTAGTCGTCAAATAAATGCATAGTATCGAACAGCTATGTAGTATCTAGTGTATAGTAGCAACATGTTTATGTATTTGATCAAGATCCCATGGTTCCGTTGTCCCGGGTCATCATGGTCCCTAGTCTACTTAGTCAGAGGAGGTAATCGACCCAACCTGATAGAAGGATTCTTATAGGTAGCCATGGGTTGCTTCGTCCAAGGATACTTTGTAGACTTGGGGTGAATATTTGTCTAAAGGGACAAATTTTAATCCACCTTAGCTAACAAAGAGCTTTGTGCTCTATCAATCATATCCTATTGATTCATTACTTAATGATTTAGCGTCGTTGGGGAACATACGAGCTATGATCATTATCGTAATTTAATGGTGCCATTTAGCTGCAAAACCACCTGGTTAGAGTGTCCCGATCATAACCATTTACATGTGGTGCCATTTGGCGGTGAAATTACCGGTTAGATGACATGTACCACATCCTTACTGGCAAGAAACGGATTGAGAATGAATCTTAGTGATATTCTTGACTAGACATTCGCTCTTTGTAAGCTGAAGTGATTTTTTAACTTGTCCATCTTAGCAAACTGTTGTGGAGGGTGGATGAATTATACTTTAAATATTTGATGTTTATTTTAATTTTAAATATTTTAAATTTTGATATTTTTTTGGAATTTTGAATTTTCATGGGTATTTGGGAGACATTTTAAGTGTTTATGATCCCTCCAGTTGAGATTTTCTGTCTATACGATCATCATCGGAGTATATGGATTGTTTCATTTTTGTTGATTGAATCTTATTGACTCAGTCTACTTGCCTGCAGAGAATCGGGTTTGAATCTAAATTCATGTCATAACCCATGCAGTATCCTCAAACGTTACGTGTGTATCTATGACACGTTCGTTGGGGCCCATACGGGTATATGCCATTACATGTATTTTGCATGATGCATTTATATGATTGTTATACGTATGCAGTGGATGTATGTGATGCATCTGCATGTATTATGTATATTGGCCCATGTATTTTGCATTTTACATTTGCAAACTATGTAGTTGAAGTGTAAGGTTTTTCTTTTGCATGTAAATGGAATATTACATGATATTACTTGAATGAAACCCTCTCCATCTTGCATAGGGGTGTCATATTTGACTCGACCCGAAAATCCGACCCGAACCTGACCAAAAAATTCTTTGTTAGGGTTAACTCGTTTGAGAAACGTGTCGGGTTCGAGTTTGGGATTTCGACCCATTTCTAAAACCAGGTCAGGTTTGAGTTGACCTGAAAACTCGAAACTAACCTCGGTTGACCCAGGAATATCGCACGTGACTGACCTCATCTCGTCGGCGTCGTCCCGTAACCACGTCTGGTCATTGTGGTCGAGTCGCCTTACGGCTCAGGCTGCACTCTGGCACTCCCATTCCTACTGACCGGCCCATAGGGCCCAAGCCCTAACCGTGTGACTTGCAGCGTCGAACCCGTCTCGCTGCTCCGCCTCCTCGCACGATCCAGTACTCCGATCCGGTCACACCCCCACAACCACGCATTTAGCCCAGTCGAACCCGTCTCCGCCTGCTTCGCCTGCGATTTCTATTCTGCTCCGGGTCAACTGTGTTGGGTCGGGTTCGAGTTGTAAAATATGGCCCATTTGCAGAAATGGGTTGGGTTCGGATCATGTCGAACAAAAGCGGGTCAATATCGGGTTCGACCCCGAACCCGACCCGCAACCTGATTTTGACACCCCTAATCTTGCCAATACATGCAGGAGGACACTCGGTTGTGCATGTATGGCATATTCACATATAAATGCAATGTCGAATGACATGCTGGAATGAAACCCTCTGCATCCTACAAATGCATATGGGAGGTCATTGTAAGTTGCAATTGTAATGTCAAATGATATTCTTGAATGAAACCTTCTGTATCCTACAAGTGTATGTGGGAGCTCATTTTAAGTTGTAATTGCAATGTTAAATGACATGCTTGAATGAAATCTTCTGCATTCCTACAAATGTATGTATATTATGAAATACATATCAATGCGTATTTTAATGCATGAGAGGGGAGTATTTTTGCATTTTTAAATGTAGATAGCCATGTAGGTGGCTATTGTTGACAAGTGGGCATGATTTTACTTTGGGCTTCGTTAATGCCTTATGTCCGCTGATATGAATATTGCGGATCCGGTGGCGTAGCGCTGCGCTAGGTCTCACTGCATCTTCTGCAAGCTATTATTTTCTTCAATGTTCAGTCCATAGGAGTATCATTTCGCCCGCAAATATATTATACGATGCATCAGAGGTCTCCCACTAATGATCTGTAATTTTTATCGTAGATGCTTTGCTACAGTTTGCTGACGTATTTTTATGCAACATTTGTAGGTCATTGACAATAATAGAATTAAGGCATAATGTATGACGAACAACAGTTCCTGCATTCAGAACTAATGCCTTGGCGATCCCCAGCTTCAATTGTAAGGTCCTCTAGGTTTCATTTATAGGAAGGTTCGATGAAGCCACTAGAGTTGGTGCACTGTTAAGCCCCCCCACCTTCAACTTGCCACAAGGTGGTTTCCTCGAAGTATGAACATGATAGAGCACAAGATAATTTTTAGTATCTCAACGACGTTCTAGTTTCTGATGTGCACGTGGAACATGGAAGTTTCTCCCATGACTCTTGATATGGCAACTAGGAGTGGCTTCTCTTAACCCACAACTGCAACTATGATATTAAAAGAACGTGAAAATTCAGCTTTCCACTTTATGATCTCCTTATCAAAATAGTAAACATGAGGAGCCCGTTTTATGCATTTACTATGCATATGTAGGACGTTGAGCTGTGAGGCTTAATCTCCAAATATTTATTCTTCATCTAAATAATGTAGCATTTCTCTAGAAGCCTCAATATTTCTGCAGAGATGAGACATTTTTTTAACTGATCATTCTTACAGAATCATTCGACCTTGCACGTTTAGTGCCACAATTAGGACATTCCTCTAATAATATGTCGGCAAGCTTTCTCCTTACATCGAGTCTTTAGAGTTGTCAATTGGAGGACCTAGTTGCACTTGATCAACAAAACCTTCAAGTCCAATGTAAGACGAGTGCGCTTCTTCTCAGCGTGGTTGTTAACTGCAAGGGTTTCTACATCGGTTCGTAGGCGCTTGTATTTGCTATAATCCTCCTGCATTTGCAGCGATCTTCAGTCCCTGCTCGCAAATATCATGTTACATGCGCATATATGTTCATAGGGGACTCAATATCTCTGCAGCATATCTACTATCACCGCTGCTTGTGGATGTTTGCAGGGAATATTATCATTTGCAAGCAGGTTTAGTACGTCCTTTTGCATGTTGAGGTGGGCCACTAGTCGAGCTACATTCATCACTGGTTTTCTGTGCATATTGGCCAGCAAGTTGTCATTCAATGCATATTTGTCCCTTCTACTCGCAGGGTACTACTGATGTGAATGTTGTATATTGGTCACTTCATCTTTGCTTGCGTACAAGCAATGCTTAGAATTTCATCTGTCACAAGTTCCATGCTTGTTCATTCATGTTTAATTGAGTGACTTGAACTGTATTTTAAAATTTATATTTTCAAATTAATTGTGCATTTTGGAGTTTAGGATACAGCTCACTATTGTTCAGTTCAAATTATGTTCCTTGTGTTTCATTCGAGTCCCCTATATTGTTGTTCAAGTCATGTCCTCTATTGTTTAAGTTTTGTGCATTTCAATCTGAATTTCGGTAGCATCTCAGCATCTCTCCCTTTTAGGAAAATTTAGGGAGTTGGGCATTCCCACCACGCTAAAAAAAGCGTGTATGATAGGTGTCAGGCTACACTGCGGCCGTGGTCTTCAATCCCACCACGCTAAGAAAAGTTTGTATGTCTTCAGACGTACCTGTTTGAAATGCACAATTTTTTCCCTGCAGGCATTGAAACTCTTACACGGGTATTTAAGATTGTCTCCATCACGCTAAAAAAAGCGTGTGAAGGCCTACCCACCTCGTTGCAAGTGCCGTATCGGGTTTCCTCCTACCACGCTAAGAAAAGCGTGTATAGGTGGTTTCCTCGCACGCAATGAGCATCGAGGACCGGGTTTTGAGAGTTTGAATTATACCTTGCGAGCTATGCTTGCGGCGGTGATGTCGGTGTTGATGCTGCGAAGATCGAGGATAACCAACTTTCATTTCTCTTCTATTTTCCCTCTATTTTTATTCTTTTTTTCATAATAATAATAATAATAATAATAATAATAATCATCATCATAATAATGATTACAATTATGATGATAATTAATGATAAATATAATAATAGCTAATTGATAGTATTAATAGTAAAAGTGGGACAATCTAGGCTAGTGGTGCTACTGGAAGTTGAGGGAATCAACCAATTTGGTTATTGTGGCAAATTGAGGAAGCCAGATAGCAAATATTCGTGGGGTGAGGGCCGGCTGCAGTGTGGAGATCGGACCAAGCTACTAGGCATGAGTTGCTTAGGGGGGCTTGATGGAATGAAGTTGGATCGAGTAGCTTGAGGGGTTGGAAGCAGTGACAGAAGAAGGAACATAGAAGGTGGAGGCGAGCTGTGGCGGCGTGCGGAGCATGTGTGTCGAGATTGGATGCTAGTTGACTCCGGTTGTTGGTGCTGGATTTGGCCGATCTACGTGAGGTTGGAGGGATCATAATAGGGTTTAATCGGGGCTATGCGCATAGATCATCGAAGGTTGTCGAGGCTAGATGTTGGGCTTGGTTCAGGACTGAAGATCGGACGGCTGAAGGGCCTGATTAAGCGTGGGTAGCATGAGTGGCGGGAGGATCAGCATGGAACGGGAGTTGCTTGCGTGAGATCGGCTCGGACAAGGGGATGTCGAATAAAGGGATCGAATCAGCATAGGAGAGATTCGGTTGGGTAAGGTACAAGGAGGAAGAAATCTCCCTTCGACTGCTTGGAAGAGGCAAGGTCGACAGGTATTGGCGTGCGAGTGATGTGCGAACGGGGCTGCGGGTTCAAGTGTTCTGGCTTGGAGATCAAAAGAGCTTTGAGGAGGCAGAAGTGTTGAGGGGCTAGGTGGATCGGAAGAGAGCAGAGGAGGGATCGAAGCAGGAGAGTTGCTGGAGATTATGGCTTCGGCGGTGAGAAAGAAACTGAGAAACAAGCGAGAGAGGGAGAATTAGCGAACGGAAGAGAAGATTTCATTTCGTTCTTGCTTTACAGACGAGGCCAGAACCTAGATCACGAAAATCATGGGTAGCAAGTGTCGCCGATGTGAGGAGAGCGACGTCGGACATCCGTGCTATAGTGAGGTGAGGGATCCGATTTGATTTTTTTTAATTTCTTAATTTTTGATTTGATTTTTTTTATTTCTGTTAATAATAATAATAATAATAATAATATTATTATTACAATAAAAGAAATCAATAACAGAGAATTTTGCCTCGATTTTCGTGTAATTTTTTTCAAAAATCGTGCGGCATCACCTTGGGATACGCGCCGATTTCCTCGCACAATTTTTATTGAGCGAAATTATAATTGTTTTTAGATGACTCGGACGTTCCGAATGCAACGACGAAATATGTTTTGCGATCGGACGTCAATTGGACAGCATCGTGCATCATTTTCTGATGTTGTTCATCAATTTTAACCGATCTCATCTGATTTGACTGCGAGGGGCTTCCTTTTAGGTGAATTCAATGCTCCGATCGCAACGTCACAATCCGTTTGGTGATTGGAGGTCGTTTGGCCCTTCAAGTGATGCGTCACGCTCGCTGATTGTCATTTAAGTCGCTGATTTCGCTCCTGCGTGCATTTCAATGTAGGGGTCAACAATCACCCACTTTGTTGCTTTTCGTGAGCTGAAATCTTTTCCAAATTTCTTCAATTATTCAGTAATCTTTTTTAGTATATCACCTAAAATTAATTTATCTAAGAATCTATGTTTGACTCTGATATCATCTCAACAATTTGATTCATCCACTCTATTTATTTTTCTCTCTATTGAATCAAGAATTCCACCAATTTGATTTATTCTTTCTCTTCGTCGTTAGAAATGGAGGCTCACTTTTTTTCTTTCTTCCAATGAGTCCTAATCTTTTGACAACCTCAACAGAAGACAACTTCCTCCCTCAACTTTTGTCTTCAACACAATTTCTTTCTTTCTCACCCAAATTCTTTCTCTTCCTCTCGATCCCGGCTCTTGACTTATCCTTTTGTTCGTGTGACACTTATAGGCAAAGCAGAAGTTGATATCTCATGCAAGGAGTCACGTTTATATGCTTTCGTTCGTGTTGGTTTTCTCCTTCACGCGATCTTGAGCTCGCTCACTCGACCGCTCGCCTGCTCTCGTCCGCTCGATCGCCTGCCCGCACTTTAGTTAGGAGACCAATTCGATTGAACCGGTCCAAACGGTTCTAACATTCTCCTTTTCTAATAAAAATTTCGTCCTCAAAATTTAAATGAAAAGTAAATAGACATATCTTAGTTGGATAAATGTGGATATTGAGCTCTCATTTATGATTCTTTCTCTCATATGGCATCTTTTTCTGTTCCATATTTTCATAAAATCCACTCAAATGATCTCTCTCGATTCCTTAGTCGTTATTCCAATATTCTTTCATATTCTTCTACATAGTTTAAATCAGACTGTAATTCAACTGATTTTGGAAAAATTCTTTTTGACTCATCAGATATATATTTCCAAAGTGCAGATATATGAAAAACATTACGTATTCCTTGCCTATGCACTGATAGAGCCAATCTATAAGCATATTTCCAATTATTTTAATAATTTCAAAATGTTCAATAAAGTGTGGCTTAATTTTCCTATCTTTCCAAAATGATACACTCTTTTTATTGGACCGACTTTAATAAAAACAAATTCGTCAACTTTAAATTCAACTAACCTGTGCTTTACATCAGAATATTTTCAATGTCTATCTTGTATTGCTTTCAAAGGAATGCCGAATGGTGGAGGGCGGACACATATTCTATGATTTCCAATTCAACACAAGACTTGTCAAGCCAAAAATTATGCATTTTCAGGTGACTTGAGAACTTTTATATTTTTGTTGTCCTCTTATTATTTATTGTGCTTCTTTTAAGTGACATGCACCCAAAAAAATTTAAGGACATTATCAGAGTGTTAGGGGCTCTTCTGTCGGTTCGTTAATTACGTCATCAAGTGCTTAGCACAAGTCCTTTGAATTAGAACCATTTGAAGTCTTTCATGTCTTTGCAATGTCCTTATTAAAAACATGTCGGCTTTTTTATATCTTCATCATCTTATAAATATTGTTAGTAGCTTAGCATATTCGTATCATCTGCACAGTTTCTGCACTTGTTATTTTTTCTTAAGCACCATTTCATCAAAAGCAATGTGTCTGCATTTTTCCATCTTCATCATCTTATAAATATTGTTGGTGACTTATTATATTCATAACTTCTGAATTTCTGTATTACATGCTTTTTCTTAGGCGCTACTAGACAAAATTGTGATCTTGAACCATTGGAATTGATACGATTCTCCAATTAAACGTAGCATTCAGAAAATCAACTGCGGATTATCTTCTTTTTTGCTTTGCTCTTTATCTACAGTTGCATTCATAACTTGCTTTAAGCAAGCATTGATTAATTAATTGTTAAGGTAGCACCATTATTTTGTACTACTGTGTCTTATAGTTTTGCAGGTTCATACTGCTTAGCTTTAAACAAATTATGGGAATGAATTGTGGCTATTTAGCCCTCTGATCCATTGCCAAATTAGCATCCTCAAGCATGATTGTCTCTCTAGGATGGTAAGGGATTTAGTTAATAATATTTAAGTTTTGTTGTAATTAATATTTATTTTTAGCTCTGACGTGCCTGTCCTACTCTGCTTGTCAAGGCTGTTTGGTCAATCACCTTCTGGTAGCGTGATTAATTTCATATTTTAATTGAGTTTGATTCTCTTCACTGGCAACTTCTCCTTAGCTGTTGGATTATTATGAGAGTTGGTTCAAAAAAGGTTCAACTAGTTCAAATGATGTGGCGTTCCTTATAAACATCAGAAATAGGGTGAGTTACATTTTGTTCTTGGTCTTTGAGAGTTAGTGTGACTATTTCATTTTGGTGCTGTTCAACAAGGCAATCCAAAACTTCTGATATAGAGCTATAATTTATATGTTGATTTCTTAGCTTAATAATCAGTTTGTAATCAATAATGTTGAATTGAATCATTTTCTATTATATAATCATATAGCAAACTCGTCCTATGATTTTGTGGTTCTTTATTATGGTTTCAGCATGTAGCTGTTTAGATTGCAAATAAATTAATATGGTAATATGGTCCTATTTATACAGTTATTTTCATTTTGTTGTGTAGTTCGTTTTGAGTGACTGACCATTCATATTTATTGTGGTTATTTCCCTTACAAATGTTTATTTTTTTGTTGCTTTTCTCCAGCCTTACCTTTTCCTTCTGCTACAGAATAGCCATCTCCTCATGCATATAATACTTGTTACAGTCTGCTTTATTTTTCTTTACAGATCGTGATTATTGGAATCGATTGTATACCGAACCTTATCTTTTTTACAGATCGTGATTATTGGGACATTCTGCTTCGCTGATAAAGCCTGCGACTGCTGTGAATTTACAGATGCATATGTACTTATTCTAGAATAATTGTTTAAATGATGTTCATCTTTTCTGAATTGGCTGTTACCAGCACTGTGCGTTTTCATTCATATATTATTAGGAGTGGCCTATTATGCTTTCTTGTTCTGTCAGGCATTAGAAAGCAGGGTGGAACTGCTTTGTGAGCTGCTGATGCAATAAGGAGACCTTTTGATATGGTATGATGGGTTCAGTATCATTAAGAGACCTCTTGAAAACCTAGTGTTTTGTTTCAACAATTGAAAGATCCACTGGTTATCTTTCTTATCATTTTGGGCTAATAAAATCTCTTATTGCTGTTGGTTGTTGAGACTTTAATGCCATAGAAAACATGCAAAATCCTCTGCATCAGACTGAACAAGATATTTTTTACTGGCATTACCTTTGAAAATTCCTTCTAATTTGTGATATACAATTACTTGTGCTCGCTCATTTGGAATAATAAATGCATTTTTCATTTTTCTGTGCATTATTATGGAAAGGAGTCTCATAAAGGTTTATGTATTTCAGTTTTAACAATTAATTTGCTCGTCTTTGAGTTGACTTGTGCAACTCTTAAAATCTGTGAAACTATCAGTCAAAATGCTAGAGTTCATGTCATGTGAAGGAAGCACGTACAAGATAATGAATGTGAATTGCACATGCTCACCCTTGTTGATATCAATAATGTTCTCTTATATTTTATTATTGCAGTAGCTATGAATGTTGTCTTTAATTTATTTAGTATGAAAGTGGGTTTAGGTCTTCCACTATTAGCTCTCAAAAACTTTAGATTATATGTATTGAACGTTGTTTCTTTTTGGCAAACTATTGGCAATATCTTTGGTTGTAAATATGTCATCTAATTTTAAGGCTTGCTTTCTCAGTGCAATTGGAAGTTAGGGTTTCGTAATATTTCACTTCGTTTTGCCTATGATGTTGAATGAATATCTAATTGATGTGGTTGTGGACCCCACCTACTCAGCAGAATTCCAAGAGCCAAAAGGCTCTTATTTTGTGGGTCTTAGCACCTCATTTCAGACCTATAGGAGGAGAATGATTGTTGACTATAAAAAAAAGAAAGAAGAGGAAATTCGAATCGGTGCGAAGCAACGCACCTGCCTCCAAGCCGGCCCCACCTCACGTAGTTTGCTGCCAAACGAAGCAACTGTTTGTTCAAAAATAAGGTAACCACCCGCTCCTTTCCTTAAAGCAATTGGCAAGAGCAATTGGAGGGAGCATTCAGACTCCTCCCCTCGCTCGTCTCTCTGTATCGCAAGCAGACAGAGAAAGCCGAAGCCCCGTCCGCCCTCACCTTCGTCGAAGCTTGCCGGCCGAACCAGTCTGACCTTTGCACGCCTCCATCCAACGGTCTAGCTGCTCGAGCCCTCCGCCTGTCTTCGCCTCCCACGCCCTGACCCACTTTTGTCCATCTAGTCCCATGCTTCAACCTTCGACCTTCGTCCACCTCCGTCTACAAAATCCCTGCCCAATGCCCCAGACCGTCGTTGATCCCATCGCCTTCTCTATCCTAGCCGCAGCCGACTCCCATACCAGACCCACGCGATTGGACATCTGTCCAATCCAGCTTAGCCGACAGAACCCCACACGCAAATAGTTTGATCGTTGCGAAGGTAGCCATGTTTCTTCCTTTTGCACGCTTCTTCGGCCAAATCCTGTAAATCCGAATAGGATTTGCATGCTTCTTCGGCCAAATCCTGTAAATCTCATTCGGATTTACAACAAAAAGAAGGAAATTGAGGATTTAACCCACTTTGAGATTTAACTATGCCCTAAATCTTGTTTGGCAGTCATCATCCTGCTCTAATATTTTAATATGTATGTATAAGTTAATGATGGCAGCTAGCGGGGTATGTGCATGTAATTAAATTAAAATCCCTGTATAATTAACTGTATAATTAATCAAATAATAAACAGGAACAACCAAATCGAAGACCTCGCGCCGTAGACTTTAAGTCCGGCCGATATGGTTTTAGTTCGAAGGCCCCCATGTAGTTGATCTTAGATCCTGGTGGGGTGATTTAAAAGTTGAAGACCTGCGCCATCGATCTTAGATCTGGGCGGATGGTTTTAAAATTTGAAAACCCCGGGCCATCGTATTTTAGATCCGCCCGGGAAGAACTTGAATTGAAGACCTCACGCTGTCGACCTTAGGTCCGGGTGGGAAGAAACTACGCAAATGCCATCCTGATTTCCTCCGGTGGGGATGGGACGCCGGGAGGTTGCCAAAATTATCTCAAAAATCTAGAGGATAATTCAATTTGAACATTAATTCAATTAAAATGTTAAAATTAGTTTTTAAATATTAATTAACAAATCTAGTTATCTAATATTTAATAAAAATTGATTGATTAAAATGAATCAAAATGATTGATTAATTTGGGAATAACTAACATCATAAATGAAAGTTCTGAAGGTATTCAGAACAAGTGAATAACTCAATATATCATCATAATCATCTTAACGATGACTTCTCTCTATCCCTTTTTACTTGTATTTATGACGAACAAGAATAAAAAGGTGAAATGGAAGAGTATCATAAAATGATGCATTTTTATGATCTTTGATTAGCCTTATATCTTGCATTGGCAATCTCAATGAATTGGGCATATCTCCTAGTATGGACAAATTCTAGAAGAAAGCATCTTAGGGATCCTGAAATTTAAGCATAGAAGATAATTTCTACTAAAGGAATTTGTTGTGGTTATAGCTACAAGAGAGCTGAACATAAAAAGATAGATTCAAATATAAAATTAATTGATTAAAATTAATCAAAATAATTGATTAATTGAGATTATAGAGTTTACTACATCTAATGCATGAGATTTGAGAAGTTACAAATATTTATCCTCTAGATCCTCTAATGACCTTTGCAAATCATCATTGCAATTGAGTTTAGTTGAGTTGTTACTAAAAGCTTACTATCAAAATTGACATAAGCCAGAGGAACGAACATGTTCTCTCTCATTTACTTTTATCCTGCTTCTCATCATTCTCTCAAATGCCATCCAACATAAATGAGAACTTTTCGGACATCATTTTCAGTCCAAAGACTATCTTGAAGTGCTTCAAATGCCTCCAAATGAGGCCTCTCATTACTAAATTCCACATAGGTAATATTGGATGGAAGACTTTGAAATGCTGTGGCATTTCAAATACTATTCTCCTTTGAAATATTAGAGATTTCTGGTTGTCAAAACATTACCTCTCTTCTTCGCATTTCAAATGTTATTCCCCTTTGAAACATTAAGGGTCACTGATTGTCAAAACATCACCCCTCTTCCTCTAGCTAATGAAGTAGCAAGGATTGCAACAAATCATTTCAAAATTAATTTATCAATTGAAATTAATTGATTAGTTTAAAAATGCCAGAGCATATTTTAAATTCGAGAGTTTTAAAAATCCAAAAGCATGTTTTGAATTTGAGAGTTAAAAATTCGAGAGCTTTAAAAATCTGAGAGTTTTAAAAAATTCGAGAGCAGTAGAAAATTTTGATAGCAATGAATTTAAAATTGACTAATTTGTTAATTAATTAATTGATCAATTATAAAATAAAAATGCAATAAAAAGGAGGAGGAAAGTTCCACTAATTGACATATATAACTCCAACTCACAAACCCCTCACAAACTGTACAAACTCTCCAAACAATAGCTCTCAGACTCTCAACACACTCAGCACAAATAACTCTCAAAACTCTCTATAGCATATAATTCTACAACTCTCTACAACATAGAACTCTACACAACACACTTTGTAAGCTCCCCAAAGCCTCTCTTGTACGAGCTCCTGCAACAAGCAAATAAAACTCATTAAGCATTTGAAATTAATTTAATATCAAAATAAATGTTAAAAATAGAAAATGTTGTAATAAACTACTAGTATATTGGTGCAAAAAAAGTAAACTACTAGTACACTTCAGGAAAAATAAATTACTAGTATAGTGGTGCATGAAAAGTAAATTAGTGATACTAAAAAGAAATTATCAAACAATAAGAAAAGAACTGTAGCAAAAAAAAAAAACACTAATGTCACACAATGACAACTGAAAACTACGATTTGATATTAAACAAATATTGTTCACAAACAAACAAACAATCAAACCAGTGGGTATCCTAGTCTATAGGATTAGATTGTAAGACTTGCCAACGGGCAACTTCTAAGTGAAGTCGTAAGACCCACATTTTAAAAAAATTGCTAAATAAATTGCAATGATCCTAAACTCCAAACAATCCACTTCAAACCAGTGGGCATCCTAGTCTGTAGGATTAAGTTGTAAGACCCGCCAACGGGTAACTTCTAAAAGAAGTAATAAGCCCTATATTTTAGAAAAATTACTAAATAAATTGTAATAACTCTAAAATCTAAAAAATTAAATTCAAATTTATGGGCATCTTATTCTAAAGGATTAAGTTGTAAGACCCACTTTTAGGCAACTTCCTAAGGGAAGTTATAAGACCTACCCCAAATCCAAACAAAATCCTCGGGCAGCCCTACTGTAGAGCTAGGTTTTACGACCCATGTTTGGGCAACTTATAAATAGAGTCGTAAGCCTCACTCCAAATTAAACCTATGGGCTATTTTCTATGAAAGTCGTAATACTCCAAATTAAATCTACGGGCTACTTCTATGAAAGTCGTAAGTCCCGACCCAAATTCAAACACCCGGGCTACTTCCAAAAGAAGCTGTAAGGCCTGCTTAAATTCAAACTTATGGATAACTTCTAAATGAAGTTATAAATCCCAAATTAAATCAACTTTTGGGTATTCTAATAGATATAAACCCCAAAATCTAAATAAAATTAAAACTCAAATCTGACCACCTCGGTCTATTCGGGATCTCTGAGAGGAGGCAACCCATGGCTGCTAATCAGATTCCCTAGACACTACAGTCAATGATTGTTAGTGTTGGTAGACTGAGACTTACGGTATGCCCGGGACGACAGAACTATGGGATCTTAATCAAGTTTACCTCCATTTTCCCTTATAAATTGAGACTAAAATACCTAAAAAAAATTATTCATCCTTAATCGATAGTTTTCTCTTACGTGTTAAGAGGGGTAATTAACTATGAGTGCTTACACTCATGGGAAGTAAGGACCTCAGATCTAATTAAACCCTGACACTACCCTCAGGGAATATCTGGTTAATTGCAATCTGACTTAAGGGAAATGAAATCCTACAGCTGTAAAGTGGGATTCATGCATTCGTGTCATTTTTCTTGAGCCAACAATGATTAAGAGGAGATCATTGGAGGAAATTTGAGGTGCATTTATGATGGAATTAGGGCTAGTTTTAAAGGGAAAAGTTTGTATGAGGGGGGGATTATGTGAAGAAATTTCTTGTGTAGTTTTTTTTGTTGTTTTGGGTTCCTAGTTGCTGCTAGGAATTGTTGGAGAGACGATTTACAGCCCTTTGGTGTTATTTCTGGATTTATTTGGAATAAGTTTGCTATTTTCATATTGTTGTTTGTTGTTTTGGTCATCAAATCCTATCAAATTGGTATCAAGGCAAGTTTTTTTGATCGATGGCTGGGAGAAGAGTTGAGGCATTGAAACAAAAGTTGGAGGGGGAAGTAGGGCAACTGCGAATGGATGTGGCATCGTTGAATGAGTGTTTTTTGGTAGTGGAAGGAGGGTTTGGGAATTTAGAGGAGATGATGATGCGGATGTTGGAGTTTCAAACTAAAGTGGCTCCACCGAAAGAAAGGGGGAATCAAGAAAATGGTATGTCGAGGGAAGACATAGAGAGGTGAAAATTTTAGGAGGGGAGGAGGGAATACCCTACCTTGAGCCTCTATCGAGAAGGGGGATGGATAGGGAATATGAAGAAGAAGGGAGAGAGGCAATCGTGGAGAGACCCCAATCTCGTTTCATGGGAGGCATGGGGGGAGGAATGTGAAATTGTGGCGGAGGAGATCCAAAGATTAGGAAGATGAAAATGCCGGTGTTTGAAGGCGAGGATGCGCATGGGTGGATCTATAGAGTGAAGAGATATTTTGCGGTGAACGGGTTGACAGAAGAGGATAGGCTTATGGAAACAGCTCTATGTCTCAAGAGGAAGGCACTGGCATGCTACCAATAGAGGGAGACGAGATACCCGATCTGCTCATGGGAAGAGTTCAAGGATTGTTTATTGGAGCACTTTCGAACCAAGCAGGGGGGACTATTATGAGCAGTTCTTTGCTTTGATATAGGTGGGAACGGTGATGGAGTATCGTGAGAGATTTGAGCTTCTGTCAGGATGTTTAGGGAGACTGCCGGAGACTGTGTTAGAGAGAAATTTCATGAAGGGGCTCAAACCAGAGCTGAGAGCCACTATGCGGGTAGCAAGAGCCCATGATTGGGAGAGGCTATAGAGTTAGCCCTGTTGATAGAGGACAAGAACTCACTTGAGAGGGGTACCAAAGGGGCAGTTTTGTAATTTCTTACCACACGACGACCACCTTCCTTGCACCTAGAGTGCTGATTGTATTGGGTCAAAGGGAAGCTCCAAAGCAGAAAGGTTTGGGAGCTCAGCTGGGAGGGAACTTTAAATGGCTGACTGATATGGAGCTGCTAAACAAACGGTTTAAGAGGCTATATTTTAGGTACGTTGAGAAGTTTACACCGGGCAATAGGTGTAAAAATTGCACCTTGCAGGTCCTTTTTATTTGTGACGAGGAGGAGATGGGCGGAGTAGAGGTAGAAGGAGAAGTGGTAGAGGAAGAGGAGCAGTTACACTTGGAGGCTATAATGGGATTCACCCCGAATGACACTATGAAGATGAGGGGACAAATAGGTGGGAAAACAATGATGATTTTGGTGGATAGTGGGGCTACCCATAATTTTATATCGAATTAGGTGGTTGACAAGCTGGGGCTGAAGCTGGTAGACATGGGATGCTTTGGGGTGATGATGAGCACATGGAAGGTGGATATGAGTAGGGGAATCTTTCAGGGATTGGCGTTGGAGTTGCAAGGTATTAACATCTGGGAGAATTTTCTTTCACTGGAGTTGGGAAGTATGGATTTGATCTTGGGTATAATGTGGCTACAAACCTTGGGGGAGACCAAGGTTGACAGGAAGGCCTTAGCTATGGAGATCCAGGTGGAGAGTAGAAAGATGGTGATTAAGGGAGACCCTAGTTTATACAAAGTAATGGTTTCCTAGAAAATCATGGTGTGTGCCATACAAGGTGAAGGAGTGGGGTTCTTGGTGGAGCTCCAGAGCTTAGAGGGAGGAGACACGCGGGAGATGGAGGTTATTCCAGAAGTAATTCAGCCGCTTCTCTAGTAGTTTAGTAGGTATTCCAACCTCCCCAAGGTTTGTCTCCTCCACGGGAGCACAAGCACGCTATTATTTTGAAGGAAGGAGTCTCTCCCATTAGTGTCCAACCATACCGCTACCCATAGGTCTAGAAGGATGAGATAGAGAGGTTGATTCAGGAGATGCTTGAACTTGAGATCATCAAGCCCAGTTTGAGTCCTTTCTCTAGTCTCGTGTTACTGGTGAAGAAGAAGGATGACAGTTGGAGATTCTTTGTAGATTATCGTGCCTTAAATAAGGAGACTATACCGGACAAGTTTCTCATACCAGTCATTGATGAGCTGCTACATGGGTTGTATGGCTTGGTGGTGTTCTCAAAGATCGATTTGAAGTCCGGATATCACCAAGTCAGGATGCGACCAGAGGACACTAACATGATGGCTTTCAGAACTCATGAGGGATACTATAAGTTCTTGGTGATGCTTTTTGGCCTCACTAATGCCCCTGGCACTTTATAATCACTCATGAATAAGGCATTTAAGCCTTATCTTAGATGGTTTGCTCTGATATTCTTTGATGACATCCTTATCTATAGCAAGTTGGAGGAGCAATTGGAGCACCTGAGGATGGTGTTGGGAACTCTGAAGAAGCACCAACTATATGCCAACTTGAAGAAGTGCTCTTTTACACAGCATAGGGTCCCTGTGTTAGCACTACCAGATTTCAGCTAGCCATTTGTAGTGGAAATTGATGTATCAGGCTATGGGTTGGGAGCAGTTCTCATGGAAGGATAGAGACCCATAGCTAATTTCAGCCAAGTGTTGACGGCTAGGGCCAGACTGAAATCAGTCTATGAAAGAGAATTGATGGTGATATTGTTAGCAATTCAGAAGTGGTGATCTTACCTGTTGGGGAGGCACTTCATAGTCAGGACCAATCAGAGGAGTTTGAAGTTCTTTTTGGAGCAGAGGATGATGACAAAGGAGCATTAGCAATGGCTTTCCAAGTTGTTGGGATATGACTTTGAGATCCAATACAAGCCCTGGTTAGAAAATAAACCTGCAGATGTTCTCTCCAGGCGAAGTGAAGACCCCCAAGTTACGGCTCTATCGGTTCCCATGGTGGTGGATATGGAGGTCTTGAAGCAAGAGAGCGAGCAGGATGAAGAGCCGAGTAAAATCAGAGGATATTTATTGCAGAACAAGGACAATCATCTTGGTTACTCCTTGGTGGGTCAGAAGCTGCTATACCAGGGACGCTTTATGCTTTTGAGACTATCGCCACACATCCTCACTTGTTGCAGAAGTTTTATGGCACAACTATTGGGGGACATTTAGGAATCCAAAAGACATATTGTCGACTGTCAGCGGAGCTGTACTGGGTGGGCATGAAGAAGGGTGTGGAGAAGATGGTGGCCAGTTGTGATGTATGCCAGAAACACAAATACCAAGCTATGGCTCCAAGTGGTTTTTTGCAGTCTTTAGCTTTACCTGAGAAGGTGTGGGAAGAGGTGACTATAAACTTCATTGAGGGATTGTCTAAGTTTGAAAGATTCACTGTGATTCTGATGGTGGTGGATAGATTAAGCAAACACGCTCATTTCATTCCCCTACGCCACCCATACACTGCGGTGTCAGTGGCAATCACTTTCATTAGAGAGGTGGTTCGTTTGCATGGCATACCCGAGTCCATAGTGTCTGATCAAGACAAGGTCTTTCTGAGCCATTCCTGGAGGGAACTATTCAAGATGCAAGAGATTATCCTGAAGTGGAGTACTGCTTATCACCCCCAGACAAATGGCCAGATGGAGGTGGTGTCTCATAGTGTGGAGACTTATCTTCGTTGCTTTGTCTCGGATACACCAAAAATGTGGGCCAAATGATTAGCCTGGGCAGAGTACTGGTATAACACTTCATATCATACAACAGCCCGAACAATACTATTTAAAATCCTATATGAGAGGGATCCACCTCATCTGCTATTTATGGGCATGGCAACACATTTGTGTCGTCAGTGGAGTAGTACTTGGGAGAAAGGGATCAAATATTGGCAAAATTGAGGGGACATCTACTGCAAGCACAACAATTTATGAAGCGGGCAAATAGACACATGAGGGATGTGCAGTTTGATATTGGTGATAGAGTTTATCTGAAGATCTGACCTTACAGAAAGAGGACTCTAGTTCGACGGAGGAATGAGAAGCTATCCCCCTGATATCCCTACAAGGTCGTGGAGCGCATTGGTGCGGTCGCTTATCACCTGCAATTGCCACCAACTTCAGCCATCCATCCAGTATTTCATGTGTCGCAACTGAGACAAGCCATTAGAGACATATACCCTCACCCGCACTACCGGCTACACTGTCAGAAGATATGGAGGTAATATTAGAACCACTGGAGGTGTAAGGGTGCACCAAAGAGATAAGTGGATCAAGGAAGTGTTGATCAAGTGAAAGAATCTACCAGAGTATGGGGCGACGGGGAAGCCTACAATACTATCTAGAGGTAGTTCCCTGATAACCACCTCGAGGATAAGGTGGCTTTTTAGGAGGGGAGTATTGATGTGGCTGTGGACCCCGCCTGCTCAGCAGAATTCCAAGAGCCAAAAGGCTCTTGTTTTGTGGGTCCCAGCAGCTCAGTTCAGACTTATAGGAGGAGAAAGATTAAGGGGAGGGGGAGATCATTAGAGGAAATGTGAGGTTTATTTATGATGGGATTAATTTTAAGGGGGAAAGTTTGTATGAGGGGGCCGGGGAGGGGGGATTATGTGAAGAAATTTCTGGAGTAGTTTTCTTGGTTGTTTTGGGTTCCTAGTTGCTTCTAGAAATTGTGGGAGAGACGATTCATCTCTTGAACAATGAATTAATTTATATCTTGTATTTCTTTGGTTAGAGAGTAGTAATTACAACCCCTTTGTGTTATTTCTAGATTTATTTGGAATAAGTTTGTTGTTTTTCATATTCTTGTGTGTTATTTTGATCATCAAATCCTATCAGTAATCCTCCTGGATTTCCTTGGCATGAGTTATGAGGAACTGATTTTCTTAAAATCATTATTAAAAGCATCAATTAGATATAACTAGGTTGAGCAAGCACCTAATCACTTTTCAGTGAATTCGAATTGAATGCTGCGTTAAGCTAGTGCGACTAACAGAAAGGAAGAAATTTTGTAATTTTCGATGCCTCCAATTCATATAGCCCCCTTGTGTTAAAAATCATAGAAGTGAAGGCTGGTTTGATGTAGCTGAGGTTTGATACTCTATATTTTTGTAGTATCTACTCTAGAACTTTTTCGTTGATTCATATACATATATGAGAATTTTCACCATGAGGATTTCTTTTGGAAGGCTGGTTTGATATAGCTGAGGTTTTGATACTCTATTTTTTTGTATTATCTACTCTGGAACATTTTCGTTGATTCATATACATTTATGAGAATTTTCACGCTGGGGATTTCCTTTGGTTTATGATGTAATGTCGATGTTGAATGCCTCAAAGGAGCTATAGTTGAGGCCTAAGTAGTGGATTAGGAATTTTCTGTATGGGCCTTCATCTCTCTTCTAATAAACAGAATTTTGTCCATGGCCCGAGTACCTTTTTGTTGGAAAAATTCAAACATACTCCTGAATTCTTGCAATTCACAAAACTCACACTCTCCTATCTCTATTCATTAAATTTTCGCCCAAAATATTTAAATTCACAACAATTTCCCATTTTTTTGTTAAATTCCCTAAATAATTTGATCGTGGTATGTACAGATATATGATTTGCTAGTTATTTTATTAGAAATTATCTTTTTTATTAGATTTAAATGAGAATTTAACTCTTAATAGGACTAATAGGACACAATGGAGAAAAAGAATTCATATAGCCGACCTCATGTAGTGGGATAAAGGCTTGATGTTGTTATTTTTTTAATGGATGGCTATAGACTATCATACTTTGTTGTCTTAGTGTGAAATATTCTAACACTTAATCATCGAAGAAAAGCCTAAAATACTACAACTAGTTGTATGTGGTCAATTTATTTCTAGTATCACATTTCTTCAAGTTAGCCTATCAACTCTACAAAATTGATCGTAAATTATCCCTCAAGTAAAAATCAACAAAAATTGGAATACAAAATTGATCCCAATTTAGTTCCTGGATTATATAAAATTGATTCTAATTTAAATATTGAGGGACTATTAGGATCAATTTTCTATGATCGAGAGATTAAATTGGAGAAATACGATACTCTGGGACTAAATTGGTCACATAGAAATAAGAGGGGAACTTTTTTGGGGGGCTTTTTCTCCTTAATCATTAGATGGGCTCTGTGGTATCCTTTTGTTTAAAAGGGGTTTTTCCTCTTGATTGGCTCCATGTCATTCCACAGCGTATTGAGAGTGATTGGTTTAACATATTTTTTCAATTCCTAGTTGTGAGCTCTCTTACTGAAGACCCCGACTCATTTGATTTTGTGAAAACTAAAGGGAAGGTGTAACGGAAATAAATACATGATGACCATAGTAAGAATTTATCATTTCGCAAAATAGAGATCCGAAGCTGAAATCATTTCATTATCCAAAATACTTGTGTACTTGTAGCATACGTAAGTTAGAATGGTTAGATGCTTGCAATATGTACGTCCTATGAAATTTATTTTTGTGACTGAATTCTGTTGCTTGGAAGCTTGTAAAATAGGCTATAGGTGTAAGTATTACTTTTGGGGCGACTGCTGGTGTCGTTCTCTGATATGCTTGTTTTTTTCAGCTGAGGAATCTGATATGGGCAACATCGAAGCATGATGTCTATATGACGCAGAACTACTCGGTCATGCATTGGTCATCACTGCTGAGGAAGGGAAGAGAAGCGTTCAATGTAGCGGGACTTGTTGTACCCACGATGGTAATTTTCTCATGTTGGATAATTTGCAATTGCTTAAATATCGCAGTCTATTAATCTATTTTTTTGGCTTGGTTTGCAACTATCCAGGATTACCATGTTTCTGCGGCCCACCCACTGAGTAGAGTTCAAATTAGTACCATGGCTGTAAGAGATAATCTTGTGGTTGCTGGTGGGTCCGAAGGAGAGCTTATTTGTAAGGTAAATGGCTTGAGCATGTGCAAAATCCATTATTCTTTTACTGATGAATTAAGTGCACTAAAATTTTACTATCTATCCACTTGTTGCAGTATCTTAATCGGCCTGGGGTGAACTTCTGTACTAAGTTAACAACCGAAGATAATGCCATCACCAATACAGTAGACATCTACCAGACATCCATGTATGAATTGATACAAACCCATTAATCGCCTCTTACAACTCTTACTGTTTTCTAAGATCTCTTTCTATAATATATGATCCCACTCTTCTCTCACTAGAGGTTCCATGTGTGTCTCTGCTGCCAACAATGACTGCTATGTTAGAATCTTTGACACGCAAAATTTCATACAGCTCAATTGCCTATCCTTTTTGTGGCCTGTCAATGTGAGTGAACGTGCTGCTGCCTCTGAAGGCCTCTTTATCTTCCCAATTTAAGCGTATGTAGCTAACTTGGCTGATACCTCCTCATAATCCAACAACAGAACACTTCTGTTAGCCCAGATGGCAAGCTTCTAGCTGTTCTTGGTGACAGCACCGAGTGTCTGTTAGCTGATGCACAATCAGGAAAAGTAAGCATTTCTGTTGGTTTTCTGATTATCAAGTCATTTTTTTCACTGTCGCAGAATCATCTGAAAACTTCGAAATACTGCTAAGGTTGTTGCCAGTCTCAAGGGGCATCTGGATTACTCCTTTGCATCAGCTTGGCACCCTGATAGCAACATACTTGCCACAGGAAACCAAGATAGAACCTGCCGCCTGTGGGATGTAAGAAACTTCTCAGAGTCTGTAGCTGTTCTCAAGGGAAAGATGGGATCCATCCGGGGTATTAAATTCTCCGCAGATGGGCAGTTCATGGCAATGGCCGAGCCTGCCGATTTCATCCACATTCTTGATGTGAAGGCCGACTACTCCAAATCACAGGAAATTGATCTTTTTGGGGAGATTGCAGGTTTATCGTTTAGTCCCGACTCAGAAGCTGTTTTTGTTGGGATAGCTGATCGCACCTATGGCAGTCTCATGGAGTTTAAAAGAAGGCATCCTTATAAGTATCTCGATTCTTTTCTTTGACCGTTGGAATCCCCAGCCTCTGCCACCTAAATTCAGCTATCTGAGATGAATGAAGCAATCCTATTAAAATATGCGAGACTTTGGTTGTGATTGGAAGCAGCTTTAGAGGCGGCTTGACCTTAGTTTTGCAGCAATTTCAGTGGTTATGCTTTGGTAGTGGATGCCAGCATATCAAAATTGGTAAGTTGGTGGTAGACGAAAGCTGTTTTTTATTGGCGTTTGTCTATAGAACTTGATTTACCTTATTAGGCGTGCAGAAATTCTTTTTATTTTTTTACTGTCTTTGTCAAAAGATTGCCTGATAATTGTACTGTCAATATCCAACTCCTGTACATAAATCTGCATATAGCTCTACTTATTCTTTATTGTGCTACTTTCTAAAGCCTGATCAGTCGTTGCATGGTATTAAGTCTTTTGCTTAGACCTTTTTGCAATGGCTCCAAGCAAAGCCATAAATAGGGGGTTGGGGTGACAGAATCCTCTTAAGTATATTTATTTTATAGATGGCGTTAAAGGATATTAAGGGAAGGGATGCCTAAATCATTTTCAAATTTAGTCAAAGTACTTTGATAGCATGACATGCTCTGTAGCTTCTTAAAGAGAAACATCATCTTTTTCAACATACATTAAGGAGGCAAAGATAAATCCCTCAACAAATGGGAGCGATAGCTTCCAATGGATGATCTAAACTATAGATCATTTTTTTTTTTTTGCTTTAAGCCAACCAATCATTTTTTTGGGTAGTGAAATAAAGATTATCATTCCTTAACCATGATTCTAGTAAGCGTAAAGAGGATAGGGGTGTAAGTGAGTCAAACCAACTTGAGTTGGACTTGATAAATGGCTCATAAGACGAGCTTGATGAGCTGGTGAGCCAAATTTGGGTATGTCTCGACTCGACTAGTTAGTTTATGAGCCAGTTCATTTAAAAAAAATTATTGTAAAATATATTTAAAATATATTAAAATTCATGAGTTTAAATATATAGTTATTAAAAAAATTTAAAATTTTATATGAAGTGATTCTTTATTATTTATCTTTAATTTCTCATTATTTTTTATAATGCTTTTATAATAATTTCTTGAATAATAATTATTTTCTCTCTTTCGTTATAAACATGTTCAATTAATTAATAAAACTCAAGCTCAAATTAGTTGTAACTCGAGCATGACTTAAGAGTCTTGACTCATTTAATTAACTCCTTGAATGGCACATCTATTTTCTTTGTCTTTTTCTCGTCTTTTTGTTATTTCTTGTTAGGTAAGGGGGGGGGGGGGGGGGGGGGGGGGGGGGGGGGGGGGGGGGGGGGGGGTGAACTATAAGGGTGGATTATATCGGTTTATATGGTAAAAAATTCATCTCATTTCCCAAAAAATTCATCTCTTAATATGACTGATCAATAAAATAGAAGATTTTATAGCCTTCAATTTAGACTTTGGTGATGACCTCTATTTATGACATTAGTAGCCTCTATTTAAGACTTTGTGGCAATCTCTACTTAGGATTTTAAAATTGTTTCTAATTAGGACTTTGTAGTAGGCACCAATCTAAAAAGATCAGAATCAAATCTTATCAAAAGAATTAAAAAATTAGACTCCACACTTAACCATTCTAAGAAATGATATGATTATCCACAAATTTGATAAAATAAAATTCTTATTTTCTTTGGTTAGCATATAACCTGAAAAGGCAGCCATAAGTGGAAAGAAAATCCAAAGATCTGAGACATCAAATTCAAACAAATCATCAACATAAACTAAGTGATTGATATAACTTTGGCCACAAGGAAAATAAGAGAGTAAATGCTATTAACTATTCTTTCTTCCATCAGGTAAGAGAAGTTGTTTATGATAAAAGTAAAAAAAAAAAAAAAAAAAAGGAAAGTTAACAAAGGAATCATTCCTTAAATCACAGGTAGAGTGGAAGTAAAAAAAAACAAAAAGATAAAAGAGAATATACATTTTTGATAGAAGTTGCTACCACTAAACAAATAGGAATACCTTATCAATCATTCTTAGGTGGAGAGAGCTTAGATTGACATCGTCAAGTGCTTAATTTATGGAGATCTATCTTAACACAAGAGTTTGGGGGAATAAATATAAAACCCTTAAGAGTTTCAGAGGATTAAATGATTTTGTCATCAATATCTGTGATTTGAAAAAATTGCTTCAACTAGATGGATGAGGGAGGGAAGGACTTGCTTGAGTCTTTTAGCCACTTAAATTTATTTTTAAAAAAAACTCTTTTTGCTAGAAGAACCACACAGACAGTTTTTAGGTTTCGTTTAAGACAACTTTCTTAATGCTTTATAAAACAACTTTCTAATATAAAAATTTCTCGAACGAGAATTTTTTGTACTAAAAAGCTGTTTAGAAAGTAGTAAGAAAGCTATCCCAAATGATGCCTTAGTGTTCTGCATGATTGAATCATGTGAATTGATCCTTGATAATGCATGGACAAAAAAAAAACCAAGTAATGCTAAGTGAGACTTGTGTTCGGCCTTGTGGCGCCATGGTTGGAGCTCTTGCTCCCTCTACGGTGGTAAGTTTGAAACATCGATCAGGTCTACTATTTTAGCAAACGGATGGCGATGGATAAGCTTTCATTGTGATAAATTATATTTGAATTTGTATCTGTTAATATTAGAATTTTGAATTCATGGTTGTAATTAAATTAGTGGACATTCATCAGATATTTGATAATTGATAGTAAGAACTAAGTAATAGATATTCTTAAACCAATAAATTCCCTTAAATACAGAGGCAATGTCTTAAAATTTTCTCAAAATTGCCAAAAGTATATAACAAAGCATATTAAAATAATGTATTTGACATCCATTATTGATTTAGAGTTTTAGATATATTTTTCTCTTATGATAGAATATATATATATATATATATATATATATATATATATATATATATATATATATATATATATATATATATATATATATGAGGCATGGGGGGCCCTCACTAATATTTTATTGTCTTTTATTGAATGATTGATTATCAATTATTGAAGAAATATGTTTAGTATGTTAAGAATGTTTCTTACAGATGATGATAAACTATTACGTGTTAGAAAATTTATGTTAATAGAGTTGGTATTTGATATTTTGGCTTTGGACAAAAATCTAACACATAGAGATAAAAGTTGTAAGACTATAATTTTTTATGTAAGAAATTCAAAAAGGAAAAAAATCACAGGGCCGATTTAATTGAAAAATCCACTATATAATAGGAGATACAAGGATCCTCCTTCCTCACGATTGAAGAAGAGATGAGTATTTGAGAACAAATGTTTAATTTTTCCTATTGGATTATAGAAATCAGATGTCCACTAACGAATATTTAAAACCGAACAACAAAGCTAAATCTTAACAGAAGTTTGTAGATGACTGTGTTTACTAGTGGTGATTGTCAGTGCAATAATTGATGGTCGTCATCATCGGCGGTAGACAGAGAATGCAAGAGAGCTCATTAGTTCTCTTCCATTTTTCTTTGTAGAGAATTGAGACTTATTTACATGTTTTTTGATATAGACATTTTGGTAAATTTGATCAAAATTCAAAGCACTCCATCTTACGGTCCATATTAATCTCTTTGATCATAGATCATTTATCAAATATTTAATTGTCTTACTGATGTCAGAATCAAGTGATCTTGAACTCGTTTAATTCATCTTGTCGAGCCGCTCAATTTGACTATAAGCATGCTATAATTGGAGGTTTGAACCATGAATTTATGTTTAGAAGTTTCTAACATAATTCAAGTATCTGATTTTAGCCCCTTCAAAGTTGGATCAGATCATTTCTAGCGTCGATATGTTCGCCTCGTCGAGATGTTTAGTTTGACTGTAAGTTTACTAAAATTAGAGTTTGGATGATCATGAATTTAATTCCAAAAATTTTCAATTTAAATATTTTTTTGAGATTCACGCCGATCATGTAATTTTTTAAAAGACATATATATATAAGTGGACTTGGCTATTGAGAATAGATAATATTG